>BLKM01005581.1:505399-795306 GCA_013340265.1 Coptotermes formosanus
ACCTTGTCCAAATAGCGGCGGCGGCGGCGGCGGCGGCGGCGGCGGTGGTGGTGACAGCAGTGACAGACACAATGAAGATTACACTAGCAGCCAAATACCAAAAAATTATGGCACGATCCAGTAAGCCCGCTTTCCATATGTGAGGAAGAGGAGTGTGTATTTGTTCGAGAATAAAGCAGTTTGGCAACCACTACTGTTACTTCACTAGTAACAACAACAATCCTGTCTGCCTCAGTCTGAGTACCTAACATTCTTCGCTTCTAGTACATTCAAAGCTGTTTAATTCAATTCCCTTATTCTCCTTCTCTATTGGGCACACGCGCACACACGCACACACAAATATCAGTGGACCTACAAAACAAATAAAAACAAATGCTGATACTCTAAACAGGCTATGTGTACATATGCACAATGGCCAATGCATCATATACCCAAATTCAAGCCAGTAAGCTGGTCTACGCCCTTCACCTTAAAATCCTTGAAGCAAGAACACCATGAAGGAGTGTTTTGTGGTACAAGGATGGAAGAAGGTTACTACACAGGAGGGTCATTATACAACGGGCTAAAATATTCATACAGCAAAAGAAGTACAACAGTTCTTTTTACCTTCAAAAATGTATATTATTATAGAAACTTTAGCTCTATTCCACTGGCCTTACAGCCTTCAAAAAGGACAAATAACACATAACAACATTCACACAATGTGCAATTTTACATTTTAACTGACACATAATTGAACACACAACCTAACAGAAAATGTTTCTGTAACCATAACAGAAGGAGGTGCACACCGGAAATTCTTTCTGGAAGACTTTAATTATATGTTCTTCATTAACTGTGCAATATAAAAATATCGCAACATGTCCTATCTATTATTAGCTACAGTACTCAATATACATACAAACTGTTATGCAACTTAAACTTTGTTTTACCTCATTAAGCCTTCAGAGTTTTTGAAAGTGATTCATAATCACAGCAGTCACATAAGCTGATGTGTAATGCTGCCACACTGTTCAGCTTCCAGTTAAAGTTGCAAAACTGTTAACGTAGGCTCCACTCCTGCCAACAACATGAGGGATTTGTTATTGAGTGCAATATTTAAATCAGAACTTTCATTTGCACAACAACTGCCTATCAACGTTACTAAATATCTTAATTTACATATCAACGGCACATTTTATATTCCCTTACATTGAATTTCACAAATATTTAATATCAATCAATTTTTTTCTGTTTATTCTTAGTACTGATGAAATACACATTTTATATTCCATTACAGAGAATTTGGCAAAGATTTCATATTAATTTTTATTCCATTTTTACTTTGTACTGGTGACAGAACAGCATTACAAATAAATCTTTGAACTATTCTGATTAACTGAGTTTAAACATAGAGGAATGTGTTTGAGCCATGTTCAACTTGCGCTGTAGTGCTACAAATAGCCTGAAACTGTCAAAACATTATGACTTTATTTCAGAAAGCATTATATTCTTAAAATCTCCAAACCTCCTTTGTAAGCTGCCAATCTGCTATACACTCAATTACTTGAGACAGGATATTAAGGATGAATTTCACCCCAGTTTCAGTTACTTCTATCTGAACGACATTTATGTATTACCTCCATGCATGAGACATCATAGTAAGAAAGCACTAAGATGGAAGGCTCAGTTCCATCTGTTGCACACATACTGACATACATAATTATTATTATTTTACTGTATCAAATATGGTTACTGCTTATTTCACCAGTTCACATAAAATATACTACTGCTTTCTTATACACTTATTTGTCTCTTTTCATTCACAATTTTTTTCCAGCCGACATATTCCTTCATCTCATCAAGTAAATTCTATAGCTGATTAATTTTCTAATTTCAAACTCAATTATTGAATTCTTCAGCCATACCAAGAGTTAAACAAGTCAGACACAGAATTTAACTGTTCTTCTGTGGTATCTTGACAATGACACTCTTCACTTCAGTGTATGCTTGCAATCCATATTCTCCCAACTCACGCCCATTTCCTGACATCTTGAACCCACCAAATGGGGTCTGGGAGCCCAGTATATTATAGCAATTCACCCTGTAAACATATTAAAACAGAAAAATACTTTCTCACATATTCCAGACTCAAGAAAATTACTACAATACAGCAAGCATTGCCATATCCACATATCACATTAACCTGAAGGCAGGACAAATCTGAATTTAAACTTACACTGAATAGTAAGAAGGTCACAAAGTCTACCTTCCTAATGCACATACTTCTAGTTTCTGTCTCTCTCTGTTTTGCGCGCGCGCACACACACACGCACGCAAGCGCGCGCGCGCGCACGCACGCACGCACGCACACACACACACAGTATATTTTAGTCATTTTACTTAATTGTTGTGAAAAACTTATTTCTTGTACACAGATTATGAGTGCTGAATGCCAGAGGTAACCTCATTATATCACTGCTATGTTTGTAATTGTTGACTTCCAAACAATACTTCAAAACAAATATATATATGTGTGTGTGTGTGTGTGTGTGTGTGTGTGCGCGCGCGCGCGCGCGTGCGTGCGTGCACCCGCGCGCGTGTATTTATGATCTATCACCTTCCAGCATTTCACAACTCTGCCTCCAATGGTTCATTAGCTACCTTCATCAAACTGGAAGCTATAGACATTTTGTACTGATGTACTGCTACCATATTGTCCTCTCACATTGTACAATCACATTACTTCCACAGAAGTTACCCACTTTTCCAAGATCTTTTATTACATCATTTCAATGCCCTAAAGTAAGTAGTACTAGTGTCACAACCATGCAACAAATTTGTGCATCCACCATGTTGTTATTACTGCTTGTAATAAATTAAACAGCACAGCAGTGAGGTGGCTCTACTGGTATAATGGTTACACAGAGTTTCATAACAACCACTGAACTGATTCAAAATGCAAACTGAACAAACATACACAGACAGTACAGTAAACTCATGCACACTCACAGGTTAAAAATACATTCATTATCACTGAATATTGTTTTAGTAAACATATTTTAAACAACTCTTTCTCCTTCACATAGCAAAGTAGCAAACACATTTTGCTTTTGATGTGGACAAGTGTGGCACTGTGTTCTGTTTGAATGTCATTTAAAATGATCACAATATTGTTGCACTCACCAAACGGTCCCTGCACGAATACCCTGTACCAGATGCAATGCCTTGTCTAGATCCTTAGTGAACACAGCTGCAGCCAGACCATAGTCTGTCTTGTTGGCCCTGTCAATGAGCTCATCAAGCTTTTTGAACCTCAGTATCTGCTGTACTGGTCCAAAGATCTACAGAAATATGTTGCATGTCACATATCAGAATAAGGAATAAAAATTAAATTATGTGTGCGACCATTTAGCGCGGAATGTCAACCAAAGGCAATCGGCAGCGTGTGTTTAAAGTGCTGAAGTTGCCTGAAGTCATAATCCAACAACAAGCGAAGCAATGGTGGCCATTTAAATTTTCCTCACTCTCAGGGCACCCCAGCATTTAATTCCAGGACACAATTATGGTCAACATTAGTAATTACGGAGAAGATCTACTGATGTTAATACTTATGAAGGAAATAAGGGGGAAATAGTTTAACAATTTTCTGCCATAATTTCATGTCATGAGACAAAGACACCTTTAACACTCTCATTTCTGGCTATTTGACACAAAAAGAACCCCAGTGCTGGGCTATGTAAGAAACAGATCACTCGCTATAAATATATGTATTCACAGACGGAATCTCAAGCATTTCCAGGTCAATTATTGAAGGGAAGTATACAGAAGGTTCACATTTATAAGGTCCATGGTTATTAAACAAAAACACTGAGAACACCTAAAATACCAAGATGACGAAATTAATACTTGGCATCAATGAGCAATAAAATGAAATGCAGATATCGCAGTACAGCAAGTAAGTGCTTTAATGAAGCTGTCAACTGCTAAGATTATAAACCATCAGTGATAGATTACAACGTATATGCAGTACTGGCGGAATGATCCTGACAGTGTAAAACCAAAGTATTCAGAGAGAAACCTGTGCCAGTGCCACTTTATCCACCACAAATTCCACACGGACTGGTCTGAGACTGAACCCAAGCCTCCATGAGCTGCTGACTTACCACATGAGCCATGGCACACTCCCTACCTTACCCATCATAAAATCTGAATGAATTTATTTACATTTCTTAATTTAGGGTTGACAATTTATTCCAATTCATTTCAAAATGTTAGCCTCTGATGACACCTGATACAACAAAAAGACAGGGTACCAAGATGAACTAAAGTCAATGCACACTTATAAGTTCTGGGATGTTTAAAATAGACCTTAATATTCTCCGCATTTCCTCCAGAAACTTAAAAAAAAAACTGACACTTTTAAAAAAGTGTATGTGGTGCCTTGCAGAATCACACATTAATAATATTTTAGGTACGAAACACAAGTTTTTGTGGGACCAACCAAAGCAGGGTCAGTACACACAACCATGGGATGCCCAAAACAAATCCATGCAGCAAAGTTGTTCTTGGGCAGCTTTAGTTGGGCAAGAAATTCCTCACATTTTAACAAACATAAAATGCCAAAACATGCTGTATCATACAGGTTTATGGGGGAAGATATGTTAACCACTGTAAAGGTTGTGTGAAATTATAACAGCGGCATCACAATACCTGATAACATGAAGATGATAATCACACCATGTTTTCATCACAAAAGAAGTGCATATAATACAGAACAGTACTCTCAAACCCCTCAGACCCTCTGTCTTGAGTATTATCCAATTTTGTAAATATTAACATACTGCAGTATTAATGTCTGTATAGCCTCCCAGGAAAATGTAAGATCTCCTTCCCTAAAATGGTCAGTAAATCAAAGATCAGTTATGTATCATAATCAGAGATGTCAATATATAGTTTAATGTCACGCTATTTATGCATCTATTTCACTGAAATGAGCCAAAACCTCAAAATAGTTTCATGAAACATCAGTGCACACCTAACAGCATTCGCTTCAAAGGTAATATTGCTTACTTCCTCCTTAGCTATAGTCATGTCATCCTGAACATCAGAAAACACTGTGGGCTGAACAAAGTATCCTTCATCTCCATGACGACTGCCTCCAGCCACCAGTTTAGCGCCTTGCTTTTTCCCAGAGTCTATTAGATGAAGAATCTTGGTCAACTGCTCCTCATCCACCTGTGTATTTTCAATAGAAGCAAATCATGTACAAAACATATTTACTTTTCCATGAATCAACTGAGTATGACATCACCAGTATATTGTGATTCTCACCTCTTTTTATACACAACATTTCTGGAAGACCATACCTGTATTAGACAGTTACTATCCTTGGCCTTCACAAAGGGGCTAAATCTTGATGCCCCATTCTTAGTGTCCAAAGACAGAGTAAAAAATATCAAGATATCGCAACAATCAGGAACAAGCACTTTGTATTCAAGGATGACAAAATTAACATCATAGAAATGCAGCTTAAACTTTTAACACATTAATTTTATGGAGCAGAATCCCCATTCAAAAACGAACAGTCATTCTTGCCAGTCAAGAATACACAACTTTTACATAATCCAAAAGTTCATGTTCGCAGCAGCCTGCTACTGGACCTTATCACAAGCCACATAAATCCAACCCACACACTCATGCCAAACTTCTTTAACATAAAAACTCATTCACAGAGTTAACACCATCAACCTCACTGCCAACCAAGAGTTCATCCTTCTATATCACATACTCACATACACACTTCACTCTCAAGGACACAGCAAGAGTCCAAGAACAACAGCAGACAACAACAAATGAATATTTCCTACTGACTTTATAGATGTGTTAATATGGTATGGTTTAACACAGTTGTAAAGGCACAAGCCCAACATGTGTCTGTTTCTCACAAATTCACGGAAGTACAAAACAGATTTTGTTATTCAATGTGATTTATTTCTGAACAGCAAACAGAATAAAAAGTTAAACTAAGAATTACTAAAAATAAAACTATGTCTCTTCTCATGAAAATCTTCTGCAATAATACATTTTCTTCAAGAACAATCACCCAACACTCACACTGTGTTATATTCCACTATGCACACAAATTTTGGAGCTTATATTTTGGAGGTATCCAACCTTAAAAAACAAAATATTAGTACAAAAAAGAACCTGACTTCTCAATTCATGTATCTCTGTCTTGGTTGATGAGAAGGAAAGCATATTTTACGGCAACTTATTAGATTTGTTTCCATAGTATCTCGGGTTTAATAAAGTCTACATTGTATGAAACCTTCTTACATGTAGCACCCACTGCATTAAAAATGAAAACACATGTTTCACACATTAATTAGCATAGTGTAACATGTGCTACAGTACATAGGAGTCATATCTGTTTTTTTAACACACTTTAGTATTCAAGAAAAGAGGAAGAAATGTTTCCTTCATCATCCTTACCTGTGGTCCTTGTTCTACTGATAGGTCAAATGGGTTGCCAACTGTTCGATTCTTTGCTCGGGCAGCACTTCTCTCCACAAACTCATCATAGATACTGTCTTCAACAAAGGTCCTGGAACCAGCACAACAGCACTGTCCCTGCACGATCAACAGACACAGTGGTTCCAATAAATGATGTTCATACTACGTACCATCATAAATGAGCATATTTAAAAGAAACATTTATAAAAAAACTGTAAAATATGAAATTTCAATACAGGAAATGTGAAGTGGATAACACTTTAATTTTTTATGTAATTTTCACTTCTACATTAATATATAAAATTACACTTCAAAAATGAGTCAATACAAAAGTCACTGTGGAACACATTTGTGACAAATTTAACAAAATCAGATTTACTAATTATTTACAACATCAACAGTTTCAACACCACACCCTTTAATCAATTTACCCAACTTTCATATCATTTAACATGGTCCTTACCAGTCTATAAATAACACAATGAAGAAAACAGGTAAATCACAAAACAAATAGCATAAATCAGTCATCAATATTAAATACACATGCAAGATTCTTGTTGACTGCCAAGCAAAACTAGTAATTAGAGATACACATTTCATAACAACACATACGTAGGAAATGAAACATCTGCTAATAAAATTAAAGATTTTTATCTTAAATCTTTCACATTTAAAGAATAAATCAGAGCTCTATCATACCATGTTGAAAAAAAGTCCAAAGTGAGCTTGCTCTACTGCATAATCAAGATCTGTATCACTGAGAATAATGTTAGGAGACTTTCCACCCAGTTCCAATGTGATGCGCTTCAAGTTACTCTGACCTGCACCTTGCTTAATTAATTTGCCAACCTGGAAATTCACAACATTAGTTAAACTTGATTCTAACACTGCAAAAGGAATCAAAGAATGTGTCTTAAACATAATCAAATGAACAGTTTTACTGACTGCAGCAAAAGCAAGAAGGCACAGCATGGCCACACATACAAAATCACTACAGACTGTCAGCATAATATTACAAATGCTAGCTTCTGAGGATCCTAATAATATGTACTTCACATCCCACAAAAACATTCTGCAGGTATCTTCCTGCTGCTCTGCATATTACCTGATATTATGGCATGATTTACTGCCTTAGCACCGCAATACACAGTCACGCAATGCAAGCTGCCCATGTCCAAACATGCACCATAGCCACTAAACACACCTCAGTGGATCCTGTGAATGCCACCTTGTCGACACCATGATGCTGAACCAGAGCAGCTCCAGCCTTACCATAACCTGGCACAACATTCACAACTCCTGGTGGAAATCCAGCTTCTTTGACAAGCTGAGCAATGTACAAGGCTGTCAAAGGTGTCTGTTCTGCTGGTTTTAAAATAACAACATTGCCTGCAATGCGTAAATGTGCACCAGTTATTCTCTGTGCAGAGGTGTCCCACTTAAAATATCTTATACACATATGCAGTCTCAACTTCTTTTTCTGGCAGCATACATCATAAATTTCCTCCAGTCTTGATCAGTCTATATGCTACTGGTTGAATGAACATCTTATAGAGTAACTTCATTTAATGTTATTCAGTTAAGCATATAATGCAGAACCCAAATTAAGAAACATTTTATTATTGATAAACGTTTTATTATTGATGGTCAGCATTATGTCCAATAATAAAACCTCCCTACCTTCTTTCACAAAATTCAGGCCTCTGGGTCAAAAGTTGTTTGGAGAGAGGTAGATATGTGTTAGGATGAGAATTCATACATAAGAGGTCATTTACCACTACGTACATCTGTTTCCTCTTTTATATACCACCCCAGAAAATTATTTTTCTGCTCCACATAACAAACAAAATTTGCACCCAGTACGCACACACGGGTGTAAATGGCACCCATATTTTATTCTGACATGATTTGGTCCAGCCCTTTATAACGTTGACCTAATGGTCTGTCCTACCTGTCCAATGTGCATTAGATAAAAAAAAAGCAGTAATATCTACCCATCATTACTTACCAGTAGCTAAGGCAGGACCAAGCTTCCATGCAGCCATAAGGACTGGGAAGTTCCATGGAATTATCTGACCACAAACACCAACAGGCTCATGCCTGGTGTAACAAAAGTAATCACCATCCATTGGAATTGTCTTGCCATGATTCTTGTCTGCCCAACCAGCATAATAACGCAGCACTTTTGCAGCTGCTGGTACATCAAAACCATAAGCTGCGGTGTATGGTTTACCATTGTCCAGAGTTTCCAAACTCTGTAAAATCAGAATTTCACCATACAAGCAGAAATTATTCAAATCACAGCTATAAGAGTATGTTTTGGTATCTGCTCATAACACACATTGCACATACATGCATAAATAACACAAAATACAGAATCGCAAAAACCCCCAGTACTTTCAAGTGCCAATATTTATTTATATATGTTATTGTACTTACACCAGTCGCTCTGATATCACAATAGTAATGAAGTATGCGGTAACCGTACTTTACTAGTGTTGTGATTTCGGACGCAATGGTTGAAGTGCAACTACACCAACAAACACAGGCACTTAAAAAACCACTGCATCTTGTACTGATGACCCCATGTGTGTTTCTCTGCATAACAAGTGGGTACTATCTCTCTTGAATATACAATAAAATACATAAACTGTTTCAGATACTGGAGAAATTACCTACGTAAACCAGCATTATTTTATTCTGCCCTTGACTTCCACAGGTTCAAGTCATTACCTATGCAACGTAAACACTCTTTGTACCTAAAGCATGATGCATTTGCCTTCTGAATAAAATGCACTGCTCATGACTAATGCCACTCCATGCCATAAACCCCTCAAATGCAGCAGAACAGACTAGAGGCAGTACCAATGCCTTGTTTTATATACTGTAAATTACAGACACCCAAACACTCACTGCCAGATAAACTCTATCCCGCTCAAGCAGATCAGCTAACCGGTTAAGCAAGTCTCCTCGACCTGATGCATCAATACGTCGCCATGGGCTACCAAACTTGAACGCTTCAGCAGCTGCCTTCACAGCAATATCAACATCTGCCTGCAATAAAAAAATTACTTCACAGTTACACAAAATTATGATAATAAACTGAGAAACTGTATCTGTGCTATTGAAGAGCTCAGACAATTAGTCAAGTTTCAGTTATTGGGAAATATTATTCTTCAACTACAGACAAAGACATGTCACATAAGAAAGAGATAATATGACTGAAGAAGTCATCTGAGATGTGATGGCAAGTAGATTATGCTGATTATGAAGGCAGCAGCTACCTCTGAAGTGCTGGTAAGTATCTACCAGACAACAATGAATCACATCACAGAAAATGGTTATCTTCATAATCACTTCCATGAGTACCTAAAATCTCAGACAATACACATATTCTTCAATCAATAACTAATGTGACTAAAAGCTTGGATGAAAATATCTGGTCTACACATTGAAGCATGTGCAGAACAATGATTAATCTTCTTAGAAAAGAGAAAACATTAAGGCAGCAAAGGAATCCTGCATGAAATATATATATTACATCATGAACATTCAACCCATAATCCATGAATTGTATGCAGTATACATATCACATTTTTTGCCTGTGAATCCATAACAGTTTTCTTTAAAAATATGCTAATGACAAACATGTTGAGTTAGGAACTACCCTTTCTTAGAATTACAAATCAAACTGTGTGTTTCATTTGTACAGACAAAATCTTCAGTTTAAAGAGTGTAAATTAAATACAACCACACACCAAATACAAAACAGCCAGTTACATCCCTCTCTCTGAATGCAACAATAAAAACCCAATTAATGTGTTTTGTTTGCTCACAGCTAACACAGACGCAGCAGATGACTACTTATCCAATCAAAGTGCAACACTTCAATCGTATGAGCAAACATTAACATTGCCAACCCTGAACTGATAGTTAGAAGACAAATTGGTTCAAAATTCTAATCTCTGGTTCAGTCATGATAGATGTTACACTTTCTTACCGCTTTTGGTTCCCAACATTCCTTTCTATTAGATCTGTGCTCTTCTGGGTTATTGTGCAGCATTGAATGGTAATCCTTTACTGATGTTTCGAGACAATGTATCAGTCCCATCTTCATGGGTCAAGAAGTCAGACATCAGTCCCAAAAAGTGGGTAAAGGATTACCATTCCAGCCTGCGTAATAACCCAGAAGAGTGCAGAGCTCATCAACATTGCGGCAGACGCTTGAAATCATTCCTTCCTATTCTGTATCAGTTGGCCAATACACATTTTGCTCTTGGCCATCAGCTAACATGTTTTTGCCCACCTGTTGCAAGAGTAAATGGGAAATATGAAGTGGGCAATAGCTGACAGCAGTTTCCGATAAGTACGCTGAATTCTGAAAGATCACTCTGATAAAATACTCAAAGGTTAAAAACGTGTTCAATAATTCTAAGAGTTGTAACAAAATAATTTAATTAACTAATTAATTAACTAACTCCATGCAGCAGGGTCCTAGAACTACTCAAACAATTCCCCACATTTTATAGAACCAGAGATTCATTACCATGTTCACAACAGCCCAAAGCAGAAGCAATGTACTGTATATTTATTTTGCCCCTCTGAATAACACGGTTCAGTGTGTACTACCAGTTTTAACAATAAGAATTCTGTATTTTGCTCACAGACAGCATGCATGTATTTTGTATGATAATAAGAATACGGAGTCATTATTTCCCTAAACAGCATTAACAACTGGCCTTTATAATAACAATACATGTTTCCCACGAAGCAAAAACTGAATTTCCATATATTACTTAACTGAATTTCATGCTTCAAACAGCTAAATGAATAACCATTTTTCAGTGTTAATCACATTATTATAAGAAATAAATGTTCTTTAGAGACAATACTTTTTGGCCAATGCCAGTCCATGATGTATGTCTCCTTAATGAAAAGCCATAATTACAAAAAGATCAACTTAATGATACAAACACCATGAAACCTACCTTGTCCCCTTCTTGCACTTCTGCAATAACTTGGCCTGTTGCTGGATCCAAGGTCTTAAATGTCTTGCCTGACAATGACTTATGCCATTCATTGTTAATGAAGATCTGTAATACATGACCACACTTAACATATTTTAATTAGATTAGATCTTTCCACACTGATTAAATATTCATAATTCTCAATTTGTTATACCACCAGAGGGGAGGAGTGAGCAATTTAAAGCCAAAAAGATATTGTAACACAGCATTGGAAAATGTCTTAAAAACGTAATATGGCACTGAAAAGTGTGCTTCATTTCAGTGTCCTTCAGACTGTGATGCTCACAAATTCCAGCATCAAAGATCTTAATAAGTAGTTCTTGTGTAGCCTTGAAAATGCACGTGCATCTAATTCTACTGCAGCAATCCTTTACCACCTTTTCTGTTTGGTGGTTGCAGTAACACAGACATATTGCATTATTTGACTCAGTACCACCATGAAAATAGTGATACCTTAGCCCTTATTTCTTACAATATGTAATTATCAACTTCCCTACAACAAAACTTGCATTTGGAAATCACAATTAATATCACATATCAAGACCACCACAAAAAACACTTATTATCATCATCAGTCATATCCATCTGCATGGCATTATTGTTACATTTCCATCACCTTTCCAAACATGTTGCACTTAAAACTTCTAATTAACCCTTTAAAGACGAAGCGTATCTGTTTTATATAAGGACTCAGTGTGTATCGCGCTGTAAACACTCACCACTTCGGTTATAAAAACCAATCTCTTAATGTTTTATAAGGCAAAAGTTGCTGTTTGTTCAGAGACCCGTACAAAACACATAAACACAATGTGGGCACCACGTAGAATTTTTTAATGTTAAACCTGGTCGGATGTAAAGTTACCACTAGGCTTTAAAAGGTTATATACGAATTTCAAGTTGCGGCACTCTTAATGCAAGGTACCGTCAGTCCCCACTTTATATAGTTTCTCATTACATTTTGTCATATGAACTTTTACAATGAAGCATATACCCTGCTTGGCTCATCCAAATGCAAGTTCGCTTAACTAAGATCTTCCCCAAAAAGCAATGCTTTGGAATCACCTACATCCAAAGAAAACAAAGGCAAGAGAAATGCTTGTTTTCCTACTGTCCTTTACTAGACATAAATGCAATGGGGAGAGTGGGATATAGCTCCATGTTTTAGCCCAGGTGCGCACCCAGAATTTCCTTTGGGGGAGAGGGGGGGGACTGACCCTGACGCTATGTAAAATTTATTATCGATTTTAAAAATTAAGTTATAAAAATCATGTTGTAAGTACAACATAACACAGCCCGCAACTGCATGTCCTCTATCTTTTTTTTTTAGCTTTATTAATTTATTTTTCAGAATTCTCGTGTACAAGTCATCAGCCGATTTCAGCGGCTGGTTTCGGCTGAAGCGGACATCACGTAAAACGTTTTCATATCATAATATCTACAAAACCTGTGTTTATTAAATTCCAGTTTCGGGGGGCCGCAGCCCCCCCCCCCTCCCGGGGTGCGCCCTTGCTTTACCCTACACTATAGCGTATGTAACCATATTATCGCTGCTTGCAGGTAATATTTCTAATTCGTTTTCGTCATTTTTCGGTGCTTCATAGTGTAACCCCAAATTTTATCACTGCACCTAGCGACTTGGTTTATGAGATTTCGCCTTAGCAACTGCCTCCAGGAATGTCACTTCTTCCCTAATCCTGAGTGAAACTCATAGCCCTTTTGCACTGATCATAATCGTCTACCGGTCTCTATTGGTGTACCACATCTTCGTATAAATTCCATACATCTTTACACTGGAAATTAAACTTCTGCACTTTCTTATGCTAAGTACAGCAAACTAGAAATTAATAAATTCATTATATATTTCAACATCGAAATTAATACATAACCTGCCGCCAAACTCTGGTGTTTCCTGATACGCCTCACACTTCTCGTAACTTACGAGAGTCAAGGCCGCATATCACAGCCGTCAAGGACACGATCACCTTCTACATTGTATTAGACGATCCGTGTACTAGATCCCGACGGGGACATACGGCATTCCGTGCGAACTATCCGTCAGACCACAGATCATCTGGTATGGGAGACGACAAACGATTCCGGTCTCGGCCGGAAGACCAATCTGTTATGTCGGATGTTTACTCTTGGTTTGATAATTACACTGCAGAACATACTCGTTCTACTGTCGTGCTTGTACTAGTCCCGGTGGCCGACGTGGAGTACAGGCAGCACACCTGTAACTCCGTCCCAGGACGCAGCAGAAAGACATCACATGTTCAGTTTCCAGGAATCCCAGTTTTGAAAACCCAAAAACCGTGACACTTAATAACATTTAAGTGGCTGCGGGAGGGATAGAAGACAAAATTTTTAACTCTTCCGGGCAAAATAAAAGCAGCGTAATTCATTAAGCAAGATAACTCAGATAAACGACTCACACGCAGGTACGAACAATGAAATAACAAGATGAATACTACTCAAACTCGCTCGCTCGCTCACTCACTCACTCACTCACTCACTCACTCACTCAGTTCACTTAACGGGTTGTTTTCACATATCCGTTCCTCATCCTTCGCAATCGCAGTCCACATTGTACTAACCCACACACCTTCCTCTCCCTGTCCTATCCCTTCCTGTTAGTAGCTGGTTGATAGCTGTTCCAGTGTTACAGATGTTTTCTCCCACAATGCAGAAGTTAAAATATTCGTAACCATTCTCCGAAATGTATTTTTGGGCCTTAAAAACCGCCGGGATACTTGGCATCTCGAATCGAATTTTGCGTAACACTGGGGCAGAGCTGTTTAAAACCCATAAAACCTAACCTGTCACTGCAAAACCGGAACGAAGGGGATCCTATCAACTACGTATTTGACCAATGACTTTACATACGTTCCTCCGGAAGAAACTTCTTACTACAAGGAAAATCAGAACATACCTTCTTGCCCCATTCTTCCAACCCCATGTGCGTGTACAGACGTACTCGATAAGGTTCTGTCAACATGTCATCCGCGTCAGTAAACACAGTGTTTTAATCTGTCTACTGATTCACATACCAACAAACTGCTTATGCTTTAATTAACTTGCGTATAACTACAGTGCGTTAATGCCGCAACACACACGGCACATGCCTACGCATACCTGCTGCTGACCGACGTTATGGCCGAACACAGTGAAACACCACTTTTCAGTAAAGAGCACAGGGTCTTCATTAATGCTTTAAACTTGCATGGCACTCGTTAAAATACTTCTTACGTGTACCTTACCCCAGTGTACAGTATCTCCGGTTTTGTGTTGGGTGCAGGTAAAGTTGCTGTAGAAAACGACCTTTCAAACTTGACAACACAGTTTCTGAACACAGTACGAAGCATGTTTTACGTTTTCCAATACGAAGAAACAAACTGTAAACCGAAATGCGTGTATACGCGCAATGATGTGAAATATTTATGCCAAGATTACTTAACGTTCAAGGTCACACACACTAACTAGCACGAGCTCTGCTGTTGCTACTAGACGTATGTGATTCGCGCATTACACAATACCAAGCGATGCCTGGGGGTTCACACGTTATATCCAACGTTACAGCAGGAAGCGGATGCACGCCCCTGTACGTGCGAGTGTCCTTGAAACCGTCGGGCATGGATCATAAATAACTATGGGTGACCGCAATCAAAACAGTGCGCACGATTTACGATTCACTGCTAATTATAAATGTCTGTGTGTGTACACACAGTTTATCCTTGGCAGTTAACATTGTCAACTGTGTAGGTAGTGGTTTTCCATACCACCTCCCAGACAGAAAACTACACTACATACTACACGGGCTAGATCCACTGCAGATTAACCCTTTAAAGACGAAGCGTATCTGTTCTATATAAGGACTCAGCGCGTGCCGCGCTGTAAACACTCTCCACTTCGGTTATAAAAACCAATCTCTTAATGTTTTATAAGTCAAAAGTTGCTGTTTGTTTCGAGATCCGTACAAAACACATAAACGCAATGTGGGCACCACGTAGAATTTTTTAATGTTAAACCTGGTCGTATGTAAAGTTACCGCTAGGCATTAAAAGGTTAAGGAAGACACTACATACTTGTATACTACTGAGAAACTAACAACATACTGAACATCTGAGAATTTTAACTACACATACATTACTATGCTGCTCTTTACATCCTATAAGTCTAACTGCAAAAATTGATGACACAATGAATATCACTATCCCATTTTTATCATATTTTATTATATGTTAAATATATTGGTGTATATACTCCCTGATGATGGATGGTGATGGCCAAAACAAGTACTATGAAAAATTAAGAAATTGTTATCTCTATGTATATTGCATGTGCAAATGCTGGTTTCTTAAAAAAAGAAGTACAGCCTTATTGCACATGATGAGTAACATAAAAATAATATTTAGGTAGTTTACATGCACAAAAGCCTGACTGTGAACAACATTTTAGAAGAATTTCTACAGAAAAGTGATTCATAACTAATTGCACCTAATCTATTGTAATTAGATGAACAGCTGAGTTTTCCTTGCAGACGGACACATGGACAGACAGACAAACAGGCAGACAGACATGATGAAGCTCATAGTCACTTTTCACAATTTTGCAAACGCACCTAAAAACAACTATCACTAAAGGATAAGTATGGACATTATAAATGTTTTTTGCAACACAAACATTAGAGAAATCTAACAAAGACTGTAATCTTGAATTGTGGACACCCTGATAACTTAGAAATTCTACCCTAACTGTCACTTGCTTTGTTATAAAAAGATGTCAGAGAAATTTTATTTACTATTGTATTTTACAGAACAAAACATTCTTTCTTCAGACTTTCTCATACAATTGACATTCTGTCTCAGTGCACACTTTTTTTAAACTAATACTGTCTTGCCTGCTAAACAGCACACACTGAAAGAATAAAAGGATTTCAGTTTTACCACATTTAAATATAAAAATCTCTGCAAGTATAGCAGTCCAGTAACTGTCACAATTCCTTATAAATTATAGTAATATACAACATGTTGCAGAAATCACAGACATTCTTCACACACACATTCACTTGTGCAGTCGTTTCAATAGAAATACTGCACTTTGAACAGTGTAATCTTCATAACTACACCACAATGTAAGTCTTGGATTAACTTCTATTTCACTGCTGAATGCAAGGACCACTTCAGCTTTACAAGCTGTTGAAGCTTAGGCAGATTTCTGAAATAAAAATAGCAGACATGCCACATTATTATGAGTTTACATGGATTCACCTTATTGCTGTTGGGAAACTGTATTAATACTAAACCATATTTAAAAATATATACACACATACACAGAAACTGCAGTATTCTATAATTCAAGCAATGATAATTATAACACACCAACTTCTGCAATTCCAGTGTCAAGAAGAAGAAAGTTCTTGATGAAGTAAAATACACATACTCAGCTGTATTTGACCGACTGCACCATTACTTCTTACACCACCCTCCATACACTGAAACAATTTTATGCACCTACAAAAGGCTCTTCTTTTCTCACTTTATACACATCACTCCTGCAGAGCTCACGGCCCCATAAAGGCTGTTCTCTTCCTTGGTTTTTCATCTTTCCTGTTCACTATTCCTGTTGGCTAACATTGCACCACATCCATTATCCACCCTTCTCCAGATCCGTTGGCCACCTTTCATACAATCGTACCACATTCCTCATGCTACTTACTTTGACCCCAACGATCAAAGCAGTATGTTTCTCTGAAACACTGCCATCCACCTACAGGACTACATGTTATTACAATCCAGAAGACCACAAGAAACCCTTATTGGCAAAATGAAAACACACATGAAATTCCAGTTACAAAAAACCATTTACTCACTTCAGGAATGCATACACAGCCTAACAAATGGCATTACAAAAACTGAATAATTTGTCCTCATGGACTACAAAGATGAACCCAGGAGATATGACTTTACTTAACCGCAATACTTTGTATACCATTAAGAATATGTGAAAATAATTTCTTTAATCTTACTGACTGTGCACGGCACTACTGTACTTAAAAAAACACACAGCCCAGATGGCAGAACACTGTATATGTGCAATACTCTTTCAACTGATAACACAACCCTTGAGACATGCATAGTATTTCAAGACACTATCACGACAGCTACACTGCATATTCATACTTACATTGTGGGGCTTAAATATATGACACGAGTTCATCTCTTTGGCCAAATGAAGCTGGAGAGCAGCCTGACTGATTTCCAGATGGATGCATATAAGTTAACAAGATAGCTGCAATTTCACTGGCGTGGTGTCTGCTAAATTAAGTGACAACTGTGGCCATATCTTGTTTATCGCCTATATCCTGATTATGTCTACCACTGATTCAGGGTTGGACCAAGTCAGATTGTTACAAATAGTTCAACACTATGACCTATATCAGTGGTTCCCAAAGTGTGCCCCGCAGTTCCCAAGGGATGCGTGACCTGTTACCAAGGGATTTGCGGATACATTTCTGTAACAACTACTTTCAAGTTTACTTATTTTTTTTAATTAAAGGAATAATGTTTTGTTAAAAATAATCGAGGAATTTCTTTAATTGGCAATATGTTTCTTCCATACAACCCTTAGAATATCTAATTAGGAAACCCCCTGTACCCACAAAGTGAGTTACAGTCATTTTAATTAAGGTCAAGTCATGCAATGCATTGTTACATATGCTATTGGTATGTACTAGCACCTATCTAAACTCAGTTCTGAGACATACACTTTTAATTTTGAACACCTATCATCCGTACACTCTATTTATATGAGCAAGGTCGTAAGGATCCTTCATTAACTTTTTGAAACCAAAGAGGTCCACAAGCAACAAAGTTTGGGAAACACTAACCTATATGCTGCCTTTGTAACCATCTTCATTCCCAAAGTTGATACAAATAATATGTATCTACTATGTTGGCAGTAACAAAAAATTGAACAAATCATAAATAACCTCCATCAGCTATAAATGGACTTAGGACCCCACTGATCATAAGTAGATGAATAATTTTATTCAGTCTGTACTTGTTACATTGAACTTTTTCTAAGAACAAAATTTGTAAAGACAATCATGTTTGATGCAGAAAACTGGATGAGACTGAAGGAGTCTCATAAAATTTAAAATTCTTACACACACACACACACACACACACACACACACACACATCATTGCATGTACTGTGTAGATATCTATAACCTTAATAGTCATGTTGGCTGGGATAGCATAGTTGGTATTGCAACCTGCTACAGGTTGGACGGTCCAGAAATAGAAACATGGTGGGCATGAGATTTTCTGCACCCATCCAGTCCGGCCCTGGGGTCCACACAGCCTCCTGTACAATGCGTACTGGATCTCTTTCCCGGGTGTAAAGCAGCCAGGGCATGACATTGACCACCCACCCCACCTAGCACCGAGGTTAAAGAAAGCTTCAGCTCTACTCCGTCTCTGGGCCTTCATGGCCTATTCTAGGGTGAACCTTACCTTTACCTTCATCTTTAATAGTCATGTTTAAGATGTTCACACTCCAATTCCCCAAAGTGTACCCTGTTTTATTAGCAGCTTCCCAGTTAACCCTTTTGTGCTGGATTTAAATGCCTATGGATACTCCAAAAAACATGAAAATTGAAATTGCTGCCATTACTGAGTATGTTATTAGCAACGATTTCAGCAGACTTCGGTTTTTTAAGCCACACACTGTGGTTAATGTTCAGCACAAAAGGGTTAATACAGACACAGTGACACAGTTTAATGGATAATTGGTAAGGCAGACAGTACTTACTCCCCAGACAGGAAATGGTGTGTCTACTTCCTCCAGTACTGTGCAAATTTATGCAGTTGCTCAACAAGGACGGCCATCACAGCTGTTACAGACACATCTAGTAGTGTATGCATATAACTGACTGCTTCCTCCTCCTCCAAATCTAATCTCAGTTTGTCTTGAACCTTCTTCACTGCTTTGTCAGGCTCCAATGCAATGTCAGGCACACTTGCATCCACCATAAGGGAAAATAAGTTTAACATCAGATTTGCATTCCTGAAACAGAAGCACCCTTGTTAAACCCTTAACTGTCTCTCTTCTAACAGCCTCGCAAACATGCAGTGTTCACAACTGTGCTATAGCAGTCACTGTGCAACATTCTCTGCTCCCCTGTCCCAAATAAAAATCCATGCTCATTAATTGTTATTAATTCACACTAATGAATGTACCTGCAGGATCTGCAGTGACTCCACTAACCTGCGCAGATGAAGGAAGGCTGTGTAGCACTGCTTGCGGAACTTATAGTAATAGTCTGAATTTATCCCACCCATTGCTTCCACCATCTCCTTGCTCAGTTTCATGGGTGGTGGTAGAGGTTTAGGGTCTCGCCCCAGTATATAACCAAAATCAATATGGAATAGTTTCCCAGATGTTGTGAGAAGCAAGTTGTCCAAATGTCGATCACCAACTCCCAGTAAGTATGTGATCACACTATATCCAGCTACAAAGAAAATCACAGACAATGTGAATATTAGAATGTTGAAGACATTGTTTTGTCAAGATTATTTGACTTCTGGTATGTAGCAGCCACGCAGTTGTGCAAAAAGTTCTCAATTTTGGAAAAACTTGTTCCCTCCATCTTGTGTGTTGAACAGTATCTCTTCAGCCCAGAATATGGAGCTGTTTAGCTGTTCAAAAAATCCCTCAACTCTTACAGAAACCTGAGTGTTCATCCTGTCACCACCTAAGCTTGCTACTGGATCCTATGCTGATCCAATATAATTCACATCATATTACCACAACCCAAATTTCCAAAGACAATTTCCATGCCATTCCCTATTATTGCAACATTCTTGACTTACTTACCTTGATGATGGCAACACAAATCATGGCAAGTTTTGGTATATAATTTTCTCCTTCTACTGTTAATCTCTCCTATGTCAAAATATCGTGCTCAGCACCCTGCTGCAGAAATATTTTTCCTTTGCCACACCTTTGTAATGCCAGACCAATTTCCGCACTCACATAAAACATAATAAATAGGATTTTCAGGTTGGCGTTTATTTATTAACAGAAAGTACACCTTTTAGACAGAAGATAAAATATTATGAAGTAAATGACAAATGTGTATCCTGAATTTAGATGCTCTCTCAGTTTTGTCATGAATATCGATAATATAACTAAATTTCCCAAACCTCTAGTCTAACAAGAAATTAACAAAAAGCCAACTGCATAAAAGCCAAAGGCTATTGTAAAACATGAGGCTATAAACTACTTTCAGGAAAATACTTTACACATACATCTAGCAGAACATGAACAGAAAAGGAAAGTTTGTTTTTCTTTCCCAGCAAATATATTTCGTCTCACAAACACCTGCACATGGGAAGAATCATAACAAGATCACAACCTCATTCCTTATGTTTTGACATAAAAGCACAAACAGATAAAGTAATTTCTAATTTGGTACGAAACATTTTCCAGAAAAGTACGGGCAAGAATCCTGTAATACTTTATTCTTTAAAAAAGTACACTCTGTGCAACCAAAATTAAGCACATAAAATTTTCCAAACCCCAAACCAGACGCGATGCAAGCACATAGCTACCATTCTAACTCCAGTCATTCATAACTTCCCTGTATTTGCCCATGAGTAGCTTTCCTCTGTTTTCTATTCATTACAGTTACTTAAGTCACAGGGTCCATGTGTGAATGTGGTTAGTCCAAACACATAAAACAAAAAAATGCTGCATATTTTTAATGCTTTTAGATGATGGACAAAATCTGAAAGCAAGTAACCACAGAAGGTGAATAAACTGTTACACTATAGACGTTATCAGGTTGTACTTTGTTCTTCGAAAGAAAATTTCTTAACCTTTAAACAACTATGCCTGGCTATGCTAACACACATGAAAAACACTTCTACAAATTCATTTTATATATTTAGGCAACTGGGAAATTTACTGCATTTTGAGACAAGCTACATAATCTCTGCTTTATTTTCCACAAAATGTCATTTATTTCATAATTTTATCTTTTTCTGTTCAAATAATAACATTTTTCATAAACCATGCACTAAAATTTAAATACCAACCCAGTCACTTAAAGGTTCAACTACCAGTTAAAACAAATTTGGAATTATGGCATCTACACAGTAACTGGTCAAAATGCAAATATATCTCTAGATTACCACAGCTACTAGTGTAGGTATCCATAACATCTGGCGCAATGCCAAATGGCCCAGTCTCCGACGGGTGATATTTCCTGAAGAAATTCTGTATGCTACCTTCTGTTCCAAGAACTTCTGCTACTGGTGTTGATTCAATGTATTGAAGAAACCCTAAAAAATACACAGCATGTCAGACATGAGAAGAATATAATGTTCATAAAATTCTCATCAAACACAGTCATTTCAAATGATTGCTCTGAATATTCACACTTCACTCTCTCTGTAGCACAACCAATACAAACTTCAAAGCCCTGCGAACATTGTGTTGTTGATTATCGTGTCTAACCGACTACTTTTTAAGGGAAAAAATTAAAATTAAATTAAATGTTCTGATTTAAGCACTGAAAAAGTCATATAGTTCAGAAACAACTTACATTAACTCAGGTGCAGAATTTGACAGAAAAACTTGCATTTATCCGATCATGAGTTCCAGAGTGTGGCACATTCTAAACACAGTGAAAGTCGATAGCGGCAGTGTTACATGCACTACTTTAATTCTTTTAATATTAATGTGAAGAATGTTACCTACTGCCCACAAACAACAGCACAGACAAACAAAAGTGCATAATAACAGTAATTTCTGTCATCTACCATATACTGTCCTGTCTTCGCAAGATATTAACATTCCTTCTCTCCCACATCATCTAATACAACATTTTCCTATTCAATGCAAAACATCAATTTACAACAAAATATTACAAAATGGGATTTCATTAATTTCCTAGTCCATGAGAATTATTTTCAACTTACACGTTTTCACAGTATAGATAACTGATAATTTACTATGTAGAGGCAGAGCTAGCCCATTACATATGTGAACAGACCCTTAGGACTCCAAGAGGTTGAGACCTGCAGAATTTCTACACAATCAGCACATCAAGGTGACAAGATTGTCAGCCCTATGCACCAGCCACCTTTATCTCCCAATAGATATCGCTGGTACTCGTTTCTGTTTGAGGCTGGGTTGACCCCAGGGCCACAGTGCAGCCACAGGGATGAAGTCAATGAAAAATCCAAATGACCCCATCGCGAATTGCACCCACGACCTTCTGGTTTGTGGCGCAGTGCCCCAACCAACTGCGCCACTGCATACCACCAGTTTATTATGTAACTTACTTTAAAAGATATGCATTCAAGACGCAATGATGTACATGATAACAATACAAATCTGTTACAGACATCAGAGGCCCTCATCAATACAGTATTTGCAGTATTTGGGGTACCTTTACATAGTGGTTACAGACGCTAGAAAGGCCAGACCAGTGGAATAAGTGCAGATGGATTGCTGAGGGTGGTACAGAATTATGAATCTGCACAATGATGGGCATGAAGAAGTGCATAAAGATTATGAACCAAAATTTCTGTCACCAGGAAGGCATACAGGTAAACAATCTGCATAGACAAGGTGCATACAGCTTAGACGTTCTGTTTGATAATGTAAAAACGCAACTCTATCATGGAAGTACACCCAGTTGTTTCTTTCACACTGTTCGTTAACCTTCAGAATGTTTTTGAACAGACATTGTATGGCTCCACACAGTATTACTACCCTAAACACCACCATTATCAAACTTCACCACTGTGAACACAACACATTGTATATCATGAAGTTGGATATTGGGAACACAGAATGTTAGGATGGTCATGGCACAGGATTGTGTCCAGTGGCACCCTCTAGCCATAGGCCTATTGGATCTTGGAACTCAATTATTATTATGAAGACTGTACATGACAAAAACTTTCATTTCATGGGAATATACTATTTAAAATGAAAGTAGCATTCTACATACATCTCAAGAGCTTTCACTCCAGGTTACTTCCATTTTAACAAATAAATTTTCAAAGTGTGCTCAAATTCACATAAAAGCAAGAAAAAAGGAGTTTTATCTCACAACATTCAGCAGAATTCAAATACTCAAGATGACTTAACTCCTAAATTTGTTAGAAGGATGTAGTTACCATGTCGTGTGCTGGTAGCTAGGACTCTGTATGGCGTAAGCTTAAGGTCCAGCTTTTCTTTCTGCAGAAGCTTGTCCATTAAAGTGATCATTTGAAGAATCAGCTGGTCTTGTCGCAAATCATCTCCATACTTGAAAATGGCTACATACTCTGTACCTTCTGTGGTGAGAAAGGTTAGTTTTGATGGCATCAGAGCTGACTTGAAGAGTGTTGCCCTGCAAACCAGTGGGTACTAATAACAACAAATGTATCTATGGTACATAAAATATAAGTGCATGCAAGGCAGATAGTGTAAAAGAAACTAGTAACACACTCAATACAGCACAGTGTCTTTTAAAAAGCTAGCAGTCACTCAGCTCATCAAGATATTCCAAAAAAGTTCATTCCCAGTTCACATGAGCCTGTCACTGGACCTTCCCCTGAGCCACATGAAGCCAGTTCAGATTGCTACACCCTGTTTACTTAAGATACATTTTAACCCTTACACTACGAATGGCGACTGTCGTAGTCGCACAGGGGGCATTTAAACGGTCTGTCTGGGACGAATGACGACGTCAGTCGTCGTCAATATTGTGTCAAATTTGGAAGCATTTTTTTCACCCCTATCCCACGTACCTCTCAGGATTTCTGTGTGGTATGTCCCCTGAATGTGAGAGCCGGTGTGTGCAGTTATAAATGCTCCCTGTCCACCCCTGTAAGGCCTCCAACACTGGCGATATGTATGTCAACACATTGGTGAACTGCGCATTTCTCTGCTGAGTAATACCGTTCTGGAGAAGGAGTGTTCTGTTTATCAGTCACACTAGAGTCGTGTGTGGGTTGAATATCAACAGTGTGCTATGAAGCCAGTTACTAATTGACGGCTGAATGGTTTTCAGTGGCGTACTGTAACACGTATTTTCAGACTGAACTAATACAAAAGTACTGGAGATATCCATAAAAATCTATGTGTACAGTTACAGGAGGGCTCACAGGCGTGTCTGTTGTAGTTCTGGGGCATTCTGTAGGAGTTGTATGGCAGAAATCTGTAACACAGCCGTCTAATATAGTAAAAATGTCGTGTTCACCCTTGAAATTCGTGGAATTTTTCACAGCATTTACGCCGTAGGCTTAGATCTGTTTTGCTCTCATCATGTAAGTCGGTCGTTAGTTAGGGTATTAGATTCATGAGTGCACAGGAATACAAAACCGTCTTTGTAACAGACCGGGTACTGTTCAGCAAGCAGTAGCAATAACAAAAATGACGGACCGGTTGAGGAGGAGGAGGAGGAGGAGGAGGAGGAGGAGGAGGAGGAGGACGAGGAGGAGGAGGAGGAGGAGGAAATTGCGTCCACTGTTTTTCACAGCGAAGCCACGAGGTAGTAACCTAGCCCAACAAATGACCTTCAAAAGATGAACCCGTACAGTGTTTCACACATACTGCTTACGTTGCCCCAGCTGTGGCTAGACACAAACATTGCGACTTCCTGCTATCGTCACGAAGGCTTGATAACCCAAGCCATTAGAGGCTGAAAGAGACCCAACCAAGGCGAGGAATGTGGCCGGCCATGGAAAATAAAGACAGTCTTTTGAAACAGTCAACCAGGTTTATGCTAAATTCTATAACCCCTTGGAACATTTGGCAGTGGACAAAGTAATTGTTAAATTCAAAGGCAGAGTTATATTCAGACAGTACATTTCCATACAAAGGGAACGTTTCGACATCGAAATTTATAAACTGTGTGCCGAATCAGGTTATACACATGACATGAGAGTGTAGTTAGGTAGACTCGTACTGCGACTCTGACGACATGAGTGCAACACACGCGTGGCGTCTTGTTTCGCAGATTATCACACGAAAACTAATTTGTGTAAACAGTGCAGGCGAATGTGTATGTGTGTGATGATAGAAGAGTGATCAAAGGTACCACGGATCTTGTGCAGCAACCAGAATTATGTGAGTAATAAAATATTTACCCCACATTTTATATAATGCATGTAATTTGCAGGACTAAATTTATTGTAAAAATTTGTGAATATTTTTTCCCGAATTCACCAATTCATTAACACACTGCCAAATTTTTTTTCATGAAATTTGAATGAAAAGTCTATGAGATATGCTTTTTTATCTAAGAGCAAGCATTAGAAATTAAATGCCCAGAGAAAAACCTCGGCTGGGGGACCCGCGCCGGGGGATTTAATCGCGGAGTGAAAGGGTTAATACTGTTCCCTGATAAGGAGGATTGGCATTTTAGAGTAGATCACTGTCTGTTCTGGGATTTTACTTTAGTCAGACATCCCCAAATAACTGCATACTGATTATCAACAGTGTCAGCATATATAATAACTTTTTGCATGAAATAAGTAACATGGATATGTTTATAGTTCATTAGCATGGACAAAACATTACGGTCTTCCTAAACCCTTTAAAGACGAAGCGTATCTGTTTTATATAAGGACTCAGTGCATACCGCACTGTAAACACTCTCCACTTTGGTTATAAAAACCAATCGCTTAATGTTTTATAAGGCAAAAGTTGCTGTTTGTTCTGAGATCCATACAAAACACATAAACGCAATGTGGGCACCACGTAGAATTTTTTAATGTTAAACCTGGTGGTACGTAAAGTTACCGCCAGGCTTTAAAAGGTTAATAACAACATACACATTCGACTTCTTTGTGGGAGTTGCACATGCTTAAAGTAACAGCCTCCACTTTCCTAACATCTCATAAAGTAAATAACTACAATCAGTGCAAGAGTTTGTCCATTACATGTGCTTGCGTGAGTTTATGCTTTCTCATTATCAAACTTCTGTGTATGTGTTTACGTGAAACACCTGATGCTTGAACTGTTTACTATTTTAACAGTAACCCCTCAAGTAAAGTTGAAAATTCAGGATTTAAAGTGTTCTAACACGCATAAATACATAACTTATGCCAAATGCTGCACATAGCAGCAATGGCAGTGAAACTTGTGGAAGATGCAAGGTTGTTGCCATAAGAGCAACAGTCCACACTAGGTCTTTTCCCTTCAGATTTTAAGATTAAAATTTCATCTATACCCTGCATGCTACACTATCTGCCAAATTCTCTGCCAATTTCATCCTCCTTGATTCCCTCCCTCTAATCCTACTTTGAAGTGAGTACAAATTATGAAGCTTTCATTAACTGGAGAACAATCAACAATGTTATCTTTGGTTTTGAAGAACAGAAACTTGACATAAAGGAAAGGAAAAGCTAAAATCGGGAACAGTACATGACGAATCACCATATGACCCCACACTGCTTTACAGTTTGAAAGAATTTTTCATCTAGTAATTAAAAAGCTTTTAGCAAAGACAAAACATAAATGCATTTGCCAATCCTGCAATCACATCCTATGTGTACCGTCACCCTTGTCTGAAGGTAAAATGTGTAGTTAAACGCGGGAGGTGAGTGACAAAAATTATTTTTCATACTGGAGAACTCTCTAAAAGAAATTTACCCCCAAAGTACTTATCCTAAAATGCAGAAGAAAAGACAACTATATCATAAACAATTTATACAAAATATATGTACTTACTACATTCTATCTGTTGCAGTATGCTGCACATGAACACCTCTCACCATATTACGTGTGCATCACAGCATCATTATTCACAGAATTTTCTCAGTATACTTACTTTTCCGGAATTATTCCTTTTATTTGAACTTCAGGGTCAAGTGGAAATGGCAAAGGTTCAAATGATGCAAAATTAATCTTAAATGCTTCTGGATCAGCAAGCAGGGCTTGTAGTCGTTCAGTCTACAAAAGAGGACATTATTTAACACATTATTTTCTAAGGCATTAGTAATATTCATGCATAAGTTCTTAATTTCCTCAAAAAACAGTATCACAACCATAGTAATAATTAGATACAGAAATAATAACAGAATTCGCATGCAATCTCCAGGCTATCAACAGAAGAACCGAAGAATGTGAAGTACACTTTTTATATTCTGCTCACAAGTGCCTTTACTTTCAGCGGTAAGTAAGGTGTTTAGTGCAAATTTTATTTCATGCTGAGTAATGTTACCTTCATGGTACTATAATAAATAAACAACAAACCTTCTTTTTCCTGTTACCACTTTCTCGAGCAACTGTTTTCACAAGTCGCACAAGTTTGTCTATAAATGTCTGCTGCCTGGAAAGAAAGTTTCGTCGTTTCTGCCAGTCTGCATTCCCTTTCAATAATGTCTGTAAAGAAACCACAATCACATACATTAAAGTGAATATCACATTTATTGACAAGAAATGCATTAACATGCAGTATTTTTTGCTTTTTGTAATTTATTTCATGATCCTCTCAATATCTCAGATAATACACCATCTTGTGTCTGATGAACTGGAAAGGTTTTGGACGGTTTCCTTCCATCAGTTTTGGAGAATGCCATACAGTATCTTCAAGCAATGCAATATTTCCTCCCTCCAAACTCTGCTCTACTCACTATGCATGGTCATTTTCCTATCCCATCTTTTACCTCTGCAACTGAAAAACTGTAAATAAACATTTAATATTCTCAAGTTGTAATGAAACAACAAATGTTATAAACATTTTGGTTATCAGCCAATTCAACACTGGACCAAAACCCAATCCCCTGAAATGAGACACCTAGCTTCTTAGTGATAAAAATGTGACATACCTGGGAGAATGTCTTCATGACAGTAAGATACATTTCTCGCACTTTGCTGTCTTGTTTCACAGCTGTCTCTTGATCTTCACATTCAATCAAAAGATACCTAAACATGCCAAAAACTGAATTATCACATTTATCTGTATACAAGACAAACTGCATTTTGGTACATGACATTCTGTTCAACTTCCTTCTCTCCTCTATTCCCTCTTGCTGTTGTGCGTATTATTTTTGTACTAACATGTGTTTGCATTACACTTTCATTTAAAAATTTACATATTTCTTCATTTTTAATGTCAAATTCATCTTTAAAAGTTGTTTGCAAATCCTCTGTCTGCCACAGAAATCCACAGGATGAATAAAATTGTTCATGAGTATGCATACGTCTAAATCAAAATTCTGACTAGGGCCTCAAATAGGTTTCCTTCATTTAAGCATGATACAAAAATAATGTGAAACCCGTAACAGATCTTATCATAAGTAAAACCTAACTTAAGGTTCACTTCTCAAATATTCTTCAGCTCATGGCAATTTAAGAGAATGTGAACACTGTAAATGTTCATAAAAATTAAAACTGGCATTTATTATTGATGGGACATAACACAGATCAGTCAAGAATCTCTACTGTTCCTACAAGCCCTACAGGCAATTTATGACAGCCCTACGAGTCACATGGGAGATGAAGATTTGATGGATCACTTCCTCCCAGAGCTTCGTCAGTACGTCCCAAGCAAAGGATGCCACTGCTTCACTAATCCTCTGTTTGAGTTCAAGAATGTTTGTTGGCAATGATCATACAAACATGATACGCTTCACACAGCTCCACAGAAAGAAATCAAAAGACAGCCAAGTCTGGTAACCTGGGGGGAAACGAGCACCAAACATCATCATATTTGGTACCACATCTCAACAATCAATATGGCAGTATGTTATTCAGACATCCTCACACCTCCTTATGAAACTGAGAAGGTGTAACATCTTGCAGGAGACAAAGTCAGCAGAATCTCACAAAGTTCAGGCATAAGCCGTAACTTGCAAGCTTTCAGCAGAGAACGGTTCTGAAAAACACACCAGACTATCATTTGAGAAAAATTAAACTCAAAGCTACCCCTGTGGGTTGACATTCGGGGGCTGCGATGAAATACTCCCTTTCCAAGGTGTACTGTTTTGTCAGCAATGTGTGGACAGCCTATATTCTTTCCCTTGCAGATAAACCTTTGTTTTCAACATGCTTACCCCAGGTCTAAATTGAGTCATTTCCATAGCACCTACGAAAATCAGACAGCACACTGGTCATTGAACCTGTCTTTCCAAACTACATAACAAAAAACACCTTCCCTGCACAGAAGCCATTATCACAACATCTGTGCCATTGCAGAAGGGAACGGGGGAATTCATGTGTAGTGGAGATTTAAAAAACATTCACAGTTTATCAACTGGTATGTAAAAAATTAAGTAATGTATGTTTCATATTTCGTTATCACCTGAAAGCATTTCCTTCAATCTCAATTGCCCTGTACATAAGCATATTTTTGGTATACAGAATTTGTGCCAGAGACAAATACCTACCAATAGAAGTAGTTGGCTAGAGTGGAGTTCTGGCAAGCCCTTTGTATCAAGAAAGTAGCAAGGTCTTGACTAGTGTCCTCCCTCTCTGGTCCCCTCTGATTCCCTTGTCCAGTCTCTAATCTTGAAACCCGCTGCTCTGGAGGACTGTTCTGTACTAAACTGTCAAGGAGGGAGTTGGATCTAGCAACTGCTGCAGACCCTTCATCAGACCGCACACCCTGATCTGAGGGATTAAAACTCAAAGATTTCTTCATTGTAGTTTCAACAGGCTCTCGTGTTTCCCTGCAGAAAATGTTATACACACAGTGAATGTGACAAAATGTATAAAAAACTATCAAAATTATCCTGAAGAGAGTCAGGGAGGTTGTGGTTAATACCATATACAATTAAATTACTAAAAAAAATTACTAATCACCTTCCTATTTGTACTAACTGATGTCATATTTCCTACTCCGGTTCTCATTGCCATTGCCAGCACTACCTTAAAGAAGCAGGTGTGTTGAACTACTCTGGCCTTCAGTTATTACCCTGGGTAACTGCTTATGACGGAAAAATTAATGAAACAATTAAAATGATCAGTGGTGACAAAAATTTACACACATACTTATATCAAAGGCATGATATGAACTCAAAACCCAGTAATCTGCGAGTGTAGGACAACATAACTGTTGGTATACTACATGAGATAGAATGCCATATAATTACTTGATTGTTGTTTGTTCGCTCTGTGTGTCTTCTTGTGATGACACAGATGCATCTCGCCCTGGTAACAGTCGATTATACCCCTCCTTGATTTCATTAAAGTTCTCGTATTTGAGAGCTTGAACCAGCTGAAGAAGGTACAATAACAGGTCCTACAAAGACACGATCAGATACTTAATTAGGATGACACAGAATTTTCTCTTACTTCATCCCCCTGCTACACCATTTAAATTCATCACATTCTGACTCTGCACACTATGTTTCAGTATGTTAAACAGATGACATTTTATTGTAATATGTACTCACATGCCAGATAAAGAAGTGTTACTTCAAATGCCCACTGTCTTCAGCAAAATTAAAATGACACAACTTCCATACTTATGGTTATTTTTCTCAGTTTTATATGAACCACTACCATTGTTATGTATTTACTGACAATGCCTATTAAGAAAGTTTATAGCAGGGCTATGATATCAATGTTTGCTCTCAGATTTCTGCAGGCCCTGGCCCTTGTCCTTGTTCATCAATTGCACACATACAAGCACGCATACACACACAAAGGCACTAATGTATCCATGCACACATGCTTTCCTTTATGTAACAAGGGCTACAAGACTTTGGTAACAGTTTTACAATTCAGAAATATAACTTACTGTCTGTACTACTTTAAAAATCACACAACAATACGGGTGGTATATTTGGAACTATTAAATATACAGTAATCCAGATTTTGTTCCCAAACTTTATAATCTATTCCACAGAACCAGAATTAACATTTGCATGACCATAAGTACAGTCCACAGAACATCATCTTAATACAGAAGTAATGAACAAAAGTCAAATTTGTGAAACCTGGGGATTCAAATGACCTGCAAGAATACTCAGAAAGAAAAAAACCAAATGATCAACAACACATTCACTTCAAATTTAAAAACTGTCGTATGATCAATAATATTGTAAAAGATATGCACTTTATCCTTGTACAAATGCAGATGTAAAAAATTACAGAGACAAACTACCTCATCAGGGGCCTGTCTCAGTCTTGAGACAGCATATCTTCGCACTGCAGGATGTGTAAAGTTGGAGCTTAATAGTTCTAAAGCATCCTCTACATCCATTGGTGACCACTGCTGAAGCATATCAAGTGCCTGCCGTACCTCTCCACTTAGTCTCCAGTTTACACACTTTAGGAATTTGGTGAGAGCCTAAAAAAAATACAGTGACCTCAGAATATGGTTAAAGTGCCATTCCTTTCAACATAATTTTGGAGCACATTGGTATCTTTGTCCCACCACGGCAAGAGTTTAAAAATACTATTGCCATAGAAATTTGTCTCTTGCATTCACAACCATTCACAAACAGCCACTTCCACTTCCACATTACTGTGGAATGTGCAGTTTCCCAAATGTTGCTTCAGCCGCCCAAACAATACAGTGAGTCATCCAGAAGTTCCTGCAACAACTCTTATGTTCAACATGCATTGCATCATGTTGGAGGATCATACCTCATGACAGATCATCTGTTTGGGCCTACGAAGCAACACTTGGGAGGTTGCAAATTCCACACTGAGGTGCACATGAAAACAAAAGCCCAACTGCCATGGCAACAGAATTTTTGCCCATGCCAAGATGGGAAAAATGCATCAACATGCTCAGCGATTAAGTTGAAAAATAATGACACTTCACTGCAACAAATGCACTACATGTAACGCACCAATAACTTCACACTTAATTTTAGGACCTAGACAGCCTTTACATATTAAACATTCCCTATACATTCCTCACCCAAGATCCTTGACAAAAAGGATTTAGAATGAATTGAAAACAGAAATGGCCAAAATATAATTTAAGGGTTCGAGCTGATGGTCAAAGTACTTTCTAGAAAGGTACCTATATTTCAAAATTATGCTAGAAAAATTAAAACAGACATGCCATGCACTTCACTTTCCTTACTATAGTATGATACTGCCCCATCACTTAACCCACAAAGTGCTTCATATAACTCACACAACCTGTTTTAATATATGAATATTCCACAACTTGTGAAACATTTTAAGAGTGATTATTTGGTATATTCCAGTTCCAGGAAGGCAAGCGACACTAATGATAACAAGACAGCTTCCTTGAAGGTGTCCACAGACTCACCACACTCAGTATTTTGTACTTACCTTCTTTTGGTTACTGAGATAGAAACGGAATTTCCAAACTAAATCTTGCTCTTCGGTGGTCAACTGCTTGGTTGGAGGATATGCCACAATGGTATTGAGCAGGTCACGAACACTGGCATTAGGCTTGGCATCTTTGTCAGAGACACCACTTCGAAGACTTCTTGCAAGTTTGTGATGCTTGCTCTCCACAAGATTCTCCTGCCAGTTATACACACACCACAGAAAAAGCATGGTTCTATGTTAGCAAAAAATATTAACTCAAGAAGCAGGTAATTTCATCTCATACCTACAGTCCCACGAGCAAGAACAAATGGAAATCTCAGAAAGGAATGCAGAAATTCTGCTATAAATAAAGAGTTCCAATGATTATTTAATGACTCTGTCACTGAAATACTGCTCTCATTAATATTTATACAACACGCATAAAATGCGTAGGTGTCTTTAAAGCCCACCACAAGTACAGCAACAAATTTTATAACATTAGAAAATCGTAAATCCAAAAATGCCAGAAGCAAACATGTTCAATAAAAAAGTATATGGAAAACTGTAGCCTTTCAAGCACTAACCGTACACAATATACTATCTAATTAACTGGCAACAATCAATGTTTTGACCACTGTACAGTAAAAGAATACAGCACCTATGACTGGAAGTCATTATGACTTTAAAGCAAGAGAATAATGACACCCCACATCAAACGTTATGTTTTAAAAACACTGACTTCACTTCTGCACTATTTCTAACTGCAAAACAGACCATCCCTACATAAAGTATCGTCTTAAGTAAGCTACTTAACATATGCAAAGAAGCCATAGAAAATTTCAAAGAAAGCCATAAATCAATAAATAACTGAACCTTGCATGCAGTCTTACAATGGGATAAAAAATTATGATTATCTGTGAGTGAGACATATATTTAGCATCTTTCTTGATCCTATATGGAAAGGGGCCTGCAATTATAACCATGTCATCCACATAAAAAATAAATCAGTAGCCCAAGTGCATAACTTAGTTCAAAATGACAAAAAAATGGCTAAAGAGGTACGAATTCTTAAGAGATTAAATCATGCCATTTTAATACAAAACTTATATATGAGGTCAGAGAAAGGTGATGGCAGCTCCATGCCTAAGCACATGAAGTTGGAGACACAGACATGGAGTTCCACACTAGATGAAACTGAATGACCAGTCTGAAGGCCAAAACATGGTGGGGATGATCTGTATTTTTATGTGACACACATACAAAAAAAAAGTGTTGTATTTCATGGTTTACTGCATTTTACTAACATGAATAACATTAATGGTATGGGCTAAAAGAGCTCTTTGATGCATCAACAGTAATGACTACTGGGATTTATCTATGTTACAGTTCTTCACATATCTTAGGTAAGTGGGTCTGTCAAATTGTGAACTGATTGAACATCCAACACTCATAAGATCTGTAAGAGGAAATGCATTTAAATTACCAAAAGGATCATGCATTGATACAATGCCCTGTTAACTCCCCTGGGTCAAATCTACCAAATGATACAAACAATTACATTACAATGTATATCCCTAATAGCCACTGTCACTTACTCTATCTCTGCAAACAACAATCAAGTTCTAGTATCTCACAAGCCTCTAAAACCTCTGGTATGAGCCCTTACAACACCACTGGTTTGATACAATATTCCAAACTTACTGTACTATTTCTATGCTTTTCTTTCACCAACTCCAATAATAATACTTTAAAATAAATCAATACCTAGTAATAAATTTATATAGTTTACTGTGACCTGTAATTGGATACATTCACTCAAAACATAAGAATGAAAAAAGAGATTCATACACTATATGTGCTGATTCTTACCTGTAATATTTCAGGATCAGGAACTCTAACAAGATCACCTTGAGATCGGAAGTGATACATATCATCACCATCCTGTTCATAGAACACTACGGAATGCTGTAAGTAGAGTACACATCTGATATGTATACAAAATAGTAACTTTTCTGTGTCCTGCATGTCCGTTTCCATTTCCTACTCTAAACAAACAGACAACACTCAAGAAATATTACAGACTTTACTCTGTATCTTTGCCAGTATGTACAGTAATCAAGGCTGCTGAAGTAATCTGCAAATAGTGTGGCACAACTTTTGTACATGATTGGAATTGTCATCTCCAATGTATTATTTCAATTACAAGAATACACTCTAATGTCTTAACCTGAGTGTTATTTCCTGTTTAAACTGTTTGCTACTATACATTGTGGTACTAACAAGAAAAGAAACCCTATCCCGGACCACTAGGTACTTCTGCTTGTAAACTTTATAGCTACTCAGGTGAATGAGAAACTCTCTGCCTTTACAAAAGCCTACCACTGGATCCATATCTTGAGCTACTTGAATCAAATTCATACACACTCCACTTTTAGCAGCTAATTTAGGGCAGATTGGTTCAGGACAGCTTTGTCATTTCTCAACATGGTCTCCATCATGTTCAGTGCATGTCCTCAAACACTTCAGTAATGCCTAGATCCCTAGTAAGAAACATCTGTTTAGCCATTTGGCAGATGAGTTAAATTCTTACTGCAATATGCAAAACTCCAGATTTACATTACAGGATTTAACTTTTTCGTACAAAATGTACATACAACAAAAGAAAAAACCCAAATAGAATGGGAAAAAACCTAACAGGGCTACACACAAATGGCCATAATTCACTGGCATATATGCCATGTCATTCAGGAACTGAAGCCAGTATGATGCAACATAGCATACAGATTGTTCAGCTCCAGAGGGTTAGCTGCATGTGTAGCCACTCTTGCACTGCCTCTTGCACTTCATCAGATCGAAAAGTCTTTCCACCAAGAGCCTTCCTGATCAGCCAAAAAGTATGGTAGTCATAAGCAGCAATGTTAGGTGAGTAAGGACAATGATGGAGACCCTCAAAATGAACATCCTTGACCATCTGGGCTGTCACACAAGCCGTATGTGTCCTAGCATTGCCACGCTGCAATAAGACACCAGTACTGAGCATACCATAATATTTTGACCTGACAGCTGATCACACATAATTCCTAAGGAGGTCAGGATAGGAGGCACTGGTGACTGTGGGCCCTTGGGCATATAGTGCCCTATGGTGTCTGCAACACTTTTCCTGCAGAGGCCTGCATGCAGTTTTCTTGGGGACTTGGTGAGTTGAAATGGCACCATTCTTTACTTGCCCTCTTCATTTCAGGCTGGAAGCAGTGGATTCAGCTTTAACCTCCAGTCACTATGCACTTCAGGACGCCATTACCTTCTGTTTCACACCACTATGTGGACACTTCATGCAGACCGTGGACAGTATGATCAGCCACATCATGATCGGTGTCCAGCCACTGCATTCACCCTAATGCAATGATTGTCTCTTACAATACATTCAGCCTCCACAATTCCCTGCAGCATTACCTCTGTAGGCTTCGCCCAGTCGAGTGCCATCCATCATGCTACAAACATCCCATTTTTAAATTTTTTGTTCTATTCACACAGAGACAATGCAGAGACAAGCATACAGTACCATACTGCAACTACATGTGGCAATACATTTTTGATAGGTTTGTTACTCTTGCTAACCAAGAAACTGATGACACATAGTTGTTCGTCCTTCGTGCATGTTTCTCTACACACTGCTGACTTCATAAAGCTGGTGTTGCCGCATCTACCACATGCAGTAGATGCTGTTAACCCATGCTGATGACTTTCCACAGCACGGTCTCAATTTTATGCATACATTTAAGTTCTTCACTTGATTCACCCTTATAATGCAGTAACACTGCGATATCCAGCACCTCCAGGACCAAAGAACTGCCAGGTATCGCAATTTTCCGGATATTAGAATGCTATGCCCAGTACCTTTATCATTAACACTACTCTTTGCCACTTTGTACTAGCCCTTTGTATGGCAAAAGTGACGAAATATTCCAGGTACAACACTGTAGCGCACTGTAAGAGGGGACTGAAATAAAGCAACTAATTGTATGTACCACACTACCTGACCATCACTTGGAGTAATGGGAGAAACACAAAAGTCAGTCAAATTCTCAGAATAGGGGCAGGTGCAGCAGCTTAATGCAAGAGTAAAACATAATGGGGCTCTTTCTCAATTTGCCAGTTAATCTTGACTTCTGAATCATCGAATGCCAGATAAAACAGATGTTACCGTACTATTTTAACTTCACAATGTGTAATGTACGACAAATGTAGCTACAAGGCCAAATCCAATCACAGAATGTTGCATATGTTTCCAATCCATTCACTCACAAATGTGAATCTGTCAAATGACTGTAATAAGCCAAGGTAAAATGAAGATCAGCTTACTATATGAGACCCCAAGAGGCTAAGACTTTGGCGTTACATATGTCTGACAAATTTAACATACATAACCCCAAAGCAGACATATAAATAACAAGTTATTCAGAGAAATATAATCACAGGCCCAATAACAACAACACCATTTCAAAACATACGTACAACTGTGAACAACAAAATGCGTGACCCCACTGGATTAAATGGTATGACTAACTGAGAAGAGTCCAGGATACGAAGATCCAAATGCACCTCAATGTTACATTATACGTACATTTCCTATCAAGTTTAGTCTCCACTACCATAACCAAAGTGAAGGAATGGGAGCACCTACATGGTGAATACAGCATTCTGGGTGGTACGGTAATAAACACGAAAGCTGGCATGCAAGACAACTTAATATGAGGTACAAAGGGGATTATATAGCAACATGAGCCTTCTCTCAGCAACTTTCTACACATATAGTATTGTTGTTCCTGCTGCTGCTGCTGCTATTACAGAATTTATTTTCAAAATTTCTAGTGCTCATTAACTTACCAGTGTCCCCTCCAACTCAACCAATGGAAACTCTATCATAAGGTACAGATAATCTGAGTTCCGTTTCTCTCTTTCATTAATCAATTCAATCTCACGGAATGCTAAACGGTCCAACCAATCCACTTTGGCTATGTGGCCATTGCGGTGCTTCTTCGTTAACTGTAAAGGAAGGCATTGTTCCAAACAACATATGGGCTGGTAAAGTACAATTGGCCATTATGAATGTAATCACAAACATATGACAATAAAAAAGTATAAAAACATTACAGTGGCTAGAAAATGACCTCACTATTCTTCAAACAAGGTACTTTAATACTAATTTAGTTAATGTTAGTTTAATGCTGTCATCATTTACACTTGATAGTGGTGAACAATATACAGAAAATGTTGGAAAGAATGGCTGGAAAAATAGAGAAACATATAGAGTTCTCTCCCTCTCCCCCTCCCCCCATTTGACTCCAAATGAGAATCTGTCAAACAGAACATTTATACTCCGCTCAGAAGACCCACTTCATGGCCACTTCTTTATGAGCCACATTTACTACACAGAAGAGAAAAGAATTCCTATAACCAGAGATCACCAGTGTGAGGTCTCCTGTTGTCCCTGTCTATTCCTCAGACCAGCATATGTCCAACAGGACTGCCAGGTACCAAACGAGTGTCATATGCTATCTGAACAACAAACTATCCATATCTGACAACTTTGGTGTGCTCACTGTACAAAACTCATAACACGAACAATGGAGACAACCTTCAGATCTATGTCTGTCCACCCACACACGAATCTTATCACCAATACTTTTATGTTAAGTCCTACTGTGCCAAGTCTTCCTTTGAGGAGAGGGAGAACTACTGCAAAATAAATAAGTTTCAAAGACTATGTAAGCAGGGGTACACAAATTTTATAAAAACCTAGGAGCCACCTCAAAATTCTAGGTTCCAGAATGATGACAAGAAGCAAGAGCTACAGTGACGGCCCACAAATAGTTAGCCACACCGTACAAAATTCAGTCGTCCAGGTAACCTGGCACCCAGCATTTGTGCACCCCTTCTTATATGCATATCTGTAAGATGACCCAGCCAATATCATGTCAAATCACGCCACACATCAGTAGCATGGAAAGGGTTAACATTTTAAGGGATTCACCGAAATAGTTTCACCAGAAGAACAGAACTGTTAAAACAATACATTGCACAAATGGTGGAAAATATACCTTAGCAAGCCTCTGCATCTGTTCTTTACCATGATCCCTGGCCTTGCCGGGAGTAGTGCTTGGAAAATTACCATCAGCTTCTTGACCAGGCCACACTCGAAGATCCAGCATTCCCTGGGACACATTTGCAATTCTGTCATTTAAAAAATACACATTTTGTTGTTTGTTTGTTTCTTTCTTTCTTTCAATCTTTCTTTCTTTCTTTCTTTCTTTCTTTCTTTCTTTCTTTCTTTCTTTCTTTCTTTCTTTCTTTCTTTCTTTCTTTCTTTCTTTCTTTCCAGTACCCATATATTATGCAGTTTAATTCTCAGTACTGTCTGAAAAATAACACTTTATGCCTGCATTCTGCATATAACTACTATTTTACATTCAAATGTTAATTCTACACAATATTTCTCCCTTCCTAATTTTTGCAGCACTTAACACTCTACTCTCCTACATTATTCATTCTAGAAGCCCCATATACACATCTTGTTGTTCTTAATGCTTTCAGATTGGTAACGAATTTCATACTTTGTTCAGCAACTGTCACTTCTTTCTCTGGCTTGCCCTATGTTCATGTTTAAAGTACTGAACTACTGCATAAAGTTCCCAATAAACTTCACTCTTTCTCAGATTTAAGTTAACTTCACATTTCAGCTACAGAAATATTGCATAATGTTCCAAATGAACTGTACCTTCCATTCTTTCAAAATCATAAACATAATTTTTGGCACATTTAAAACAAAAATTTGCACGAAAGTGTCAATTATTTTCACTATGTTTGTCAGCCTATCTGTCTGCCCACAACAATTCAAGAACTCCTAAATGGATTTTCATGAAATCTGAAACTGAGACGTTTTACTAGAATTTGTCCAGCCATACCAATTTTTGTTAAAATCAGACATAAATAATGGACACTTTACATTAAGACCTACACGCATTTCTCAATGCACCTCAAGCACAACTCACTAAATATTTGCTGCATGCAAAAATGTTCTGAACAAATACTACACAGAAAAATGTAGCACACATTCTAGAGTGAACTTCTTCAAGAAATCTTTAGTTTCCAAGCTGCTTAAATAAAAAGGAACTTCTGCTGTGTCACATAACTTGGCAATTGGACTCCTCTTTCCACCAGTTCTCTGCCTGCCTATTTTATCCTATTTATAACAGAGCATCAAGTGTGCATTTACAATCTGCAAATCTGGAGGCAATAACACAGAAAATGCAACAGATTTTTTACATTAAGTTTACATTTTCTAACCCACAACTTTGCCTCTTGTCCTTTACATCACGATATTAGTTGTCTGAATTTCAAATTCTGTCATTAACTACATTTTTAATGCTACCATTGTTACTTTTTAACTTCACACAAATATCTAAAGTATTCAGTTCTCTTTTAACATTTACAGGCCTCAATTCAATGTTTCAATTTTAGGTTCTCCATAACAATAGTCTCTTTAATTCTAATTATACATCCTTATTCCACACCTGCTGTTTCAGTTCAATTTACCAGTATATGTAAAGGTAACAGTGTATGAATAATGGTCTAGAATTTTTTTGACATTAGTTTTACTAAATTAATAACAGCCTATGTACAAACATTTTTACGCCATTCCCCACCTATCATTCATAAGATGCGAAGCATACCTGTCTAAACACACCATGCTTGCCAAATAAGGAAATAGTGGTTCCTCCAACAGGTTGGATTTTGGAGGGACCCACTGTGTCGTAAATAGTCAGTGCCAACTGAGCATTGCGGGGGAGGTCACTGAACATCACAGGTAATGTGACCCACTCATTCCAGCTGTAAAGAAACAATGCTGCTTCAGATTTTAACGAACACTTTCCAAATATCACCACATACATATATTTTTAATATAAGATGTGTCCATACTGACACATACATCTGCACGCATAGCAACCTGAAAAGCAGCCACTCATCATCCACCTGTTCCCTTGAACCAGGCCCTCAATATGTCACAATGTTACCTGTTGTTCAAGTTGACAGTCTACCACAGCACATGTCATCAGTCAGCACACAACACCCATCCGTAAACTTCAAGCACTATTCTGACATGTTCTATAGCCATTGATTCCAAGTGCAGAGCCCCTCAGTCACATGATCGCTGACAGTGAAACACGGTTTCATCACTACACCCTGACACTCAGGGCAGTATCAACGGAGAGAAATATGCCATATCATCCATGAAAAATGACATTAACGAAGCCATAAAAATAGAACCACACAGTCTGCACAACAATGCAATTCCTGGAGCAGTTCTTCTGGAAATATATTGCCCATTCATCGCACAGGCCAGGCCCTGCACCCAGCAACTGACATCCACCTCTTTGCGCCAGTGAAGTAGCACATCAGCAGTAAACAATTCTGAGCAAGAACTGACATTCTCACAGCAATAACTATAAAGCATACTGTCATCTGGAAAGCGAAAATGATAAATTGCTACTAACTACTTGGCAGCACACCTCACAAAACAGAATTCTGCATAAAAACTTTGGACACAATGACAAGGTGAAAGCCGAGGTGTGTCAATGCAAGCAACAATGAATACTGATTTCTTCCCCACAGGAATCAAGCAAGTGGTATATTGCAGGACGAATGTTTCAACAATGTCGAGAAACGTGAGGAAGAACAATCCATCGTGCTTTCTTATGTTGAACATTTCTCTTGAAGCAGTGAATGCAACTGAAATACACCACCAAATATTACTTTCAGAACAGCCTACGTACTTGACTCCTATATCTGCCATCAAATATCAACCAAAATATATAAATTTTCACGTTTTCATGGCACTTGTTCATCAGACATCTTTTTGGGTTTCTGCACCACGTAGCAACATAGGTGCAAAAACCCAAAGGATTACGATAATCACACTGTCTTCCAACAGTACTGTAAATAACCAAGATCATACAATTTAAAATGCCACAAACAACTTCTCCACCAAAAACTGCACATTAGGTCAGCACAGAACTAAATCATAAAACTTGTCACAGTCATGAAAAAAATATAAAAGTGCAATCATCCTACACTGTGCTAAGTGAACATAACCCAATTAAATCAAGCCAAATCGAACAAAATATAACCAGGAAGAAGCACTGTGTCATTAAACAAATGCCACGGCATATGATACGGTCAGAGAAACCAAAACCATATGCTGCACTTTTATTACAAGAAAACACATATGTTTCATTGATTAATTCTACCATTATGACCCTAAGCATACATGGCAGTCAATGGGATACTGGCACAAAAGCATCATCAAAACTAAAAAAAAAAATGGAGCGTCACCTCATAACCACAGAGAAAATTAAACACATTTTGTATATGTATTTTCCTGAAAATTAAAGATTGTGATGGGGGGCTGTGTTTTGAGTAAACACAATGCCCATTTTTGTCCCAGTAAAGTTCTTATAACTTATACAAAATTCCTAAAAAATAAAAGAATTTCACCCACCAAGCATGATTATACAATCAAACATCTTCTGATTCAGTGACATATCATACATGAGTGTTACATTAAACAGCTTCAAAATATTTTGAACTGCATGCAATTTGGAGTTTTGCACAGTGGTATATATAATATTATGGTCTTCTGGGATGTGATGGAACGTAGTTTGGTTGACAAGCATCAAAATTTTGGAGAAACATGCTGCTTTCCACCTTCAGGCTAAAAGATGACAGAGGCAGCAGGTTCCTTAAAAATGCTCATACTGACCTACAAACTACACAGCATCACATCCAATTTTGTACTTACTTCCATCTTGTGGTGAAGGCTTTATACGAAGTAGCAACTGGGAGAGTCAAAGGTCGGCCATCAGAAAACACCTGACAAACCACCATCAAATCTGCAAAGCCATTTTGATATAGCCCAGAAAATTTTAGCATTGGATTGGAAAGAAGCTTGTCATATTCTGGTTTCTGCTGCTTGCCTTCCAGTGTTCCTCTGAGGAAGTAGAACACACGTGAAAACAAACTGACAACTTGTATTTCTTAGGCAAGAATAAAGGGGCATGAAGACATAAAAATGTGCTGATTGAACATCATTGGTACAACTGCAAGGTAAGGCAAGACATATGCAACTGGACAAAATATCTTAACCATTGCCATGATCATCTACATTTACTAAAATACAAGTACCCAAACCACGTTTATGATTGATTTTATCATTTCCCTATCACATAAGCTCCAACATACCCACAGCAGCCAATTTATGTTTCAGAAAGTGATCTTCTGGGTTGTGACACATTCTAGTGTTGCAAGTCAATACCAACGTTTCGGTGGCAGATGCTGCTGCCATCTTCATGGCCAAGTTCGCCTTACATAAATTACTTACATGACTTCGAGAACTAAATAAAACGGATTATGCCAAAAATTGTGCATACGCATTTTGGCGTAAGCGAATACAGCACGAAATTAAATTAAACAGCGTCTCAAAATACAAGAACTCTTTACTTGACACATTTTCACACTTCACACATTTTCTTACATCTTAATTTGTATCCTTGTCTCCAAAGACGAACTACAAACATAATAAAATCTGTCATCTAATTCATCCATATTAAATACACATCACCCACACGTATACATTATCTGACAAACCAAATTCATCAAAACAACTTCCGTAACCACGGGTAAGCGCTACCAACATTCACTTCTAAGGGAGTTCTATACCAGCCATCACACCTATTTCTAACTGGTCATGGAATAACTATGACGATACGAACGAGATTCTTGCGTCGCGACTTGAAAGAAGTGCTAGGCTTTGCCAGTAGATGACTTGACTAAAAAAGAATGCAGGGCCATAATTTGAATTATTGTGTGCATGTCTCGATCGGAGTTTATTTGGGCATGGCAATGCGTGTATGTAAGTAATCCATGATAATTCCACGGCCGGGGGCGGGGTTCTATAAAAGGCGGGTAATTTGATTGTAACAGGTTCTCAAGGAATTAAATCGTGACCTGGGTTAAACGGCGGTTTACACAGGTAGGTGGGTTCTAACAAGCCGGAGGAATATACTCCCTTCATCCTCAGGACAACAGTTATCAATGGTGAAAAGAATTAAATTGTATACAGATAGCAAGAATTCAGCATGCGGCCTAAGTATTGCCTAGGAACGCCATGGTAACTACAGACTCTCAATAAGAGCGGCATTTGGGAAGTATACTAAACATAAACGAGGTTTGATGTTCTCACAGCGATTAATATTCAAACTGCAGTCTTACTTGACGTGATGTCATGTGGTCTGGTGGAAGGTAGAAAAGTTTCCAAGGAATCCCCTTTTCATCTTAATTTTGACCTGAATCTACTCTTAACATGGCAAGAGCACGTTTGTTCGAATAGTTGCTACAAGGCGTCACATTTCAGAAGGCTACAGACTTGGAGGCCACTACGGGCCTCCGCATCTTGCAAAGAAAACCTCCATGTCGTAGCTCCTGAGATACCACCATAAGCGTAACTTGGACAATAAAATTGGAGGACGGGGGGGGGGGGCAAAATTGACAATGGGATTAAGAGTCCAGTCAAGGAGTCCTGTTAGAAAAAGTGGAAGATTGATTTGAAACAGTCCTTAATATGCATGCGCCCTTTTACTCTACTCTCACCCCAATTTTTTAGTTACCCCTCTTAAACTCAGCAGCCAAAAAAGACTCTTCTTACCCAAAAAAATATTGGAGGGCATTTGCCCCCTTCCCCCCCGCCAAGAAGTTACGTCTACGTACGCGAGGTCTGGTTGTCATCAAAGGACGTCTCTATGAAATATATTCAGCAAACACAAAATGGGGACCGAGTGTTGTGCGAATAATAACGGTAAAGTTCACCCGACAACAGACCATGACGGCCCAGAGGGAGTAGATGTATTGCTCTACTCTTTCTTGAACCTCGACGCTAGATGGGAGTGGATGGTCAACGCCATGCCCCAGTCGCTTTACACCCGGGAAAGGGACCCAGTACCTATTGTACTGGAGGCTTGGTGGGCCCCAAGACAGGTCCGGAAGGATGCAGAAAATCTTGTCCCCTCCGGCATTGAATGCCCGGACCGTCCAGCCCCCAGTGAGTCGTTATTCTGACTACGCTATCCCGGCCCACCTACGTAAACATTCCGCGATTTTTGTTTGCCTTCGGTATTCCCTAACAAACAAAATAAACCGTATGGTCACGCATGGATAATCTGCACAACAGATAATCGCAGCCAACGTTATGCGAGTGACTCGGTGTCACACCAAGGATGCGTAGGGGTTAGTTAACTGTGCGCGGACGGCAGATAAAGGGCTTAAAGGATTTGAATATGTAATTGAAGGCCTTACACGCTCCGAAGTAAGGATTCCAAATGATGTGCTTTCGGTATGTTGATAAGACATCCTACAGTACAAGGACATGAAAAATTATCATCATCAAATTGCGGAGTGACAGAAGCACGACAAGAAGAAGCTGTTCGCATTAGAGTGTACAGTTTATGACAGTGCTCTATGCGGATGTGGCATGTACTATAAAAATTAAACGGTGATAACGTAATCATATGTAAGCACTAATGATTAGTGAGTTAAAATTACAGCCAGTAACATTGTCTCTCGAATGGAGATTTATGACAGTGGGTGGTATACGTCACGCGTAGGGCGTGGATAGGACATTTATTGGGCGTAGCAGGAAAACAAGAGTAGTTAAGTTGTGATCGCTGTGTAAGATATCGAAAGGAGACCTGTAATGTTCCAAAGGTTAGTTCGTCGCGACAGTCTGATGTCGTTGTTGCGGTGGTTAAGTGAAAACTGCTGTGCTGGTGATAACCTGGTCTTGCAGGGATGATTGTATCACAGGGTGTGTCAGTTTCATGCCTTCGTTAATAAAATGGGAAGTAGATTCTTGAGATGGTGTAGTAAGTGTCTAAAGATACGAACCAGCAACGGAAGTTCTACGATTGTATCAGACACAAGTGGCCAGTTAAGAGACCCTGTTACGAATTCATTAGATTTGCAGCAGAACTTAGGGGATGAGACCGTGAAGGATCAGTCCATAACAGCAAGTCAGCATGGATTTGATTTGGGTCATTCTGATCATACATGCAGTATGGTATCTGCAGGTGCTTTGAGAACACCTACAAAGTCAGAAACTGCATGTAATGAGACAGATTTAAGATCTGATGAAACATGTTTGACATGTGAATTTTCTCCATCTTTATTTCACATTCGGACGTCTCACAATACACAACCATTGACCACAAATTTGGAAGCTTCCGTATCAAGTGCATACACTTGTGATTCTTTTGTGAATTATGATGTTTGTACTGACAGCCAGTCTTCTAGTTCAGGCACCTTGTTATGTCCGAATTCAGATTTGTTGTCAGTGGAACCCAGCGAATACCCTGAGTTAACTGCAGGTGAAATAGCCTTGATAGAAAATGATATTGAAGTATACCTAAATAGGATCTGTCCAACTACCTACTATGATTTCTGCCTTATAACTTGTGAAACAGATGATGAGGAAGCTAGAGTATTCAGATCAAAATTTTGCAGAGAATATGGTTTGGTGGGTTGTATGTTGTCTGATGATAACTTTGCAAGTTTAGGAAGAGATATCTTTGAACAGTATGAAGCATTGATGAACCGGAGTACTAAGGTATTCTTCTACCATACGGAAAATTACAAAAAGGATAATGTTCATCGGCGTGTGCAAAATGCAGCTGTCTACCAACAACTTTGGCAACAAATGTGCAAAGACAAAGATAAATGTGTTCCTGTATTTCCAAATGGGAGTTACAGATTGGGATTAGCTTTGTCAGGTATATCTGGTTTGGATCCTACCCATCCAGAGCACATGCACAGACGTGTGGTAGCAACATTTACTGATAGGGTACGTAACGTGCGCATGTTGAAGGAGGCAGATGCTAAGAGAAGAAGGTCTGTCCTTTATAAAGAACTGTGTGAGTATGTTGCTCAGTGTTATAAAGAAAGGAAAGACTGTCATGGTAGACAAGGCAAGGCTTTAGGTACAAATACTCGGCTTGCTTTGCGTCCAGAACGAGTGAGGAGACAAGAATTTGAAATATCTCCCTTTTCTGACATTGAAGTATCACATTTGGAACAGGTGTTGACACCTTCGTCTGTAGAAGAAGAAGTGAAGAATATCATATATAAGCTTGTGTCTGAAAGTTGTAAAAACTGCCTTGCGTACGATGGTGTGCATAGTCCAGACATACAGCCTTCCAAGAATAATAGCTGTAGTGGAGTCCATATTTCAGAATCATCACATATCCATGTAGGGCCTCGCATTGAAGTGAATGTACATGTCAACAGAACTGGAGAGGGGGATTCTTGTTACAGTGCTGGTTCTGATGATGATGATGAGAAAACAAAAACACTAAACTGATACAAGCAAGATTGCATATATCAGTTTATAATATGGCACCTATTTCCTTTTGCCACCATGCTTGTAGTACAGTGGTTTCCAGCAGGTGGGCCCTGAGAATCACATAACTTAACACAAATTCCTGTTCTTCCAGTGAGTACTTGGTTATGTTGTTACTGTTACTTTGTTGCCTGCTTTGTGAGACTCAGCTCGGTGAGGATCTCACATTTCAGCACAGATGAGATGATGCAACTCTCAGGTGACTCACTATGTCTAGCAGAGCTTGTATTTCTCTGTGCTTGGGGAATCAGAGACACACACTGTCAGTGGTAACTACAGTCAGGCTTGGTTATAAGGTCATGATAGGGACTAATTTTGTGTTGCTATAAATGAGCGTTCCTATAATTGAGGAGTATAGTGTTATGGTTAATGGGGAGGAATTAATTGGTACCACAGAATACCTGACGATATAGATGAGGTGTCGTAAAAACTGATGTCATTATAACTGGATTCAACTGGATAGTGTACAGTTGCACAAAAGTGCAAGAAAACACAAACGTAAAACGAACACCATTCCAAGCATTAAAAGAAACTCACAAACTCTATCATAGCTGTTATATTTATATACTGGTGTCTAATGCAGTTAACATAGGAACCAATTACAAGGGTGTTCATAGTTCACATACATTTGTAAAGTTGGGATCATTGTTATTAATATACAACTGACAAAACACGCCCTTGGTAAGCCTCTTATGTAGAGGAAGTCAGCAATTCTTGTTGAAGTTTTTACCTTATTTTTTATCTGGTGGTTGTGTATTGGTGAATTCTCCTCAGAAGGGAAACTGTATGTTTTCATTGTGTTTATATTTCAGATCAAGGTAATTGTACATTAAAATTGAAGAATGGCCAATGAAACAGGACCACTGAGCAGTTATGAATGATGATAAAAGCAAAGATTTATCTTTGTTACAAAGATTATTTTTATGTTTTAAGAGGCAAAGAAAGAAGGACAGTGTAGATCACACAAGAAATAAGCTTCTGGAGTGGCACTGTAGACGAATGTCCCTCAGACATGGCAAAGAATCTGATAGCACAACAGAACCTATTCCACTTGCTACATGGCCTGGACAACAGTTGCACAGCGCTGTGAAAGCAACTATTGCTGAAGAGAGAGTTACTTTTGACTTGGCACACATTTCGACCATCTGTCGAGAAATAGAGTCCGAATTGCAAGGGTCATGTCCATTTGAAGGGAAGGAGCAGTATGACTTTTGTATGATATGTTCAGAAACTGATGTATATGAAGCAGAAAAATTAACAGAAAACTTGAGTGACCAGTACAGACTGACAGGGCACCTTGTATGGAACTCTGTTCATTTAGGGGCTGACCAGTTTACTGTGTTTGAAGAGGTCATTGAGAGGAGCTCTGTAGTTATATTTTATATTACAAAGAATTTTATTGAGGATAAATTCTGCTGTCATATAGCAAAAATTAGACTGGTAAGTCCTGTTGAAATATTTGGCACCATAAGGGATATTCCACTTTTAATTGATTGTGATGTTACACTACCAGAATCTCTGCGGCTTGTACAGAAGCTCACCCCGCAGTACATTGGAGCTCAGTTTCCAAAGATATTCACTGATAAGGTTAGATTTGAGAAAATTGAAAGACAGGTTCAGTGTGAAATGCTGATGGTAAGAGGCTTCCACTTGTGAGGGATGCTGTAAAGCACATCAGCGTGAGATGACTCACTTTATACAGTGTATCTACACATAAATGAAGAGCAAACAAAATACAACAAAACAAAAATTACTGCCAGTCCATTTGTAAACATGTTATGTTGTTTATATGTACCAGTATATGCTCATTTGCTTATTTATTGAAGATATATTGACTGTTGTGTGTACCTGGTTCATGACACCGAGTCTGCAAAAACAGTAGAGAATGAACAAACATATGAAAATGAAAATGAGAAAAAACTTGTCCCACAGTAGCTTTACGATCGCAGTCCTGCATGGACTTAGCTGTTCTGGGAGGTTTTGGCTAGCCAGCAATCCAGGAATAGAATAGAATAGAATACAGAAGGTCAGGCACCCCAGTGACCCGTGCATGTCTACTGTTGCCAATCTTTTGTGCAGCCCTTCATCTCATTCATTTAGCAGTCCTACACTTGGTTGACAGAGATGTCTTCAAAGTCACCTGGTTTCATAAAATGGTGTCCCAGGTGCCTGAATCTTAATGTGGCTAAAGCCTCACAGTCACAAAGAACATGTGAGGCTGGTTCAGATGTCGGCTTGCATCTGTCGCACTCAGGGCTCTTTACGAGCCCCTGATTACATAGGTGTTCTTTTAAGTGACAGTGTCCTGTTAGCAGTCCTATCTTTGTTCTTAGCTGGTTTCTGCTCAGAGTGAGCAATTCACCATCTTTTTTTTTTTTTGCAGAGGGTTTTTAAAGAAAGCCCTTAGCCTGCCTTTGTCCATGTATGGACTCCCAATGCTCCTTGTGCTTCCTACTTGTCCAGTCCCTGATCACTACCCTGGTAACGTTTGCAGATATACCAAGTACAGTTGATGTGAGGAGCCTTGTCTGGCTAATTGATCAGCTATTTCATGTCTATGAGTTCCCATGTGTCATGGCACCCATACCAGTTGGATCCTGTTATGTTCTGCCACTTCCACCAGGGATTGATGGCAGCAGTCCAGGAAAGACAAATAGCAATCTATACATAACTTGTGTGGTAACTGAAATATGGCAATCATTTAGCACTTAATACCAGAATGTATGTGAAATAAAATTGGAGGTAAGTTACCCACTTCAGGTGTGCCATTTGGATTTTGTTAATCAGTTGACAACGTAAGGTTCCAGTTTTGTTTAGAAAAAGGCTGCACCATACCAATACATGGTTGTACACCGTGGGCTTTACATGTATTATCCATGAAACAATTTTCTTCATGCTTCATTGTTCAAACGTTAATTGTTTGTTTAGGTACAGTGTTCCCCTCAGATCTGAGTATCTTTGTTATGTAAGGGCAGTGAAGTGGAACATTTAACACTACTGGCAACATAACAGTGGACTAAAATGTCTGAAATCTGCAGTATTTCTCAGCATATGCCAAACATGAATTCCCACTGTCATCAAAGACACTAGTAACAGATGCTGAATGCAATTTGTATTTCTAACCTAGTTTGGAAATCTCAACAGATTGCAGAATGTGTATGATACTACTATTTAAAAGCACTCCTGTTGTGTATCTTCTTAGTATTGTTGGAATGATTTACCAAGATCATAATTGTTACTGAAGATGCCTACTGTAGTCCCTGAAAGTACACACTATGAATATATCAGACTGGACATTTTGATTTAAAAACATGAATATGAGAAACTGGAGTCTGTAATAGTGAAGGTTGTAGTATAAATTCAATACCAACAGAACAACAACTGGCCTGTAATGCACAGGACTTCATTCCTGTAAATCAAAATGTAAAACCAAAAAATGTAAAAATCACTGGATTGATTTGTATCATATTCTGTGCACTGCATTGTGGATCTTAATATAATTTTAAATCCCCTTTCATGGTTAATTTCTCATACTTTCCATTGTTACATGCTCAAGAGTACAGTTCATATGTACATGTATTTTATAAAAACTATCTTCTGTACTTGGTGTGATATAGTCTAGAAGAGACATAGTTTTGTGACAGACAAACCGAATGAACATTCCATGTTCATAAATACCCTCCCACACATGAACATTGGAGCTTAGAAATTATATGAAGTTATTGAATATCATCCGGGCCGCTGCCCTGGGTACAGTTGTTAAGTCTTTCACATAAACCTTAAACAGGTTAAAATGTTCTGTGTAATCACTGCTTATATACTGTGTGTGTGTGTGTGTGTGTGTGTATAGCTAAATAGCAAACCTTATTTTTAAAAAAATAAAAGTTACTAGCTTCAGAGTCAACATAAAACCATCTTACGCAAATATGTTACTCATAAGCATGGCTGGTTTTACATACAGAGGACATTATATTAACAAAAACAGTATTTTCTGATTGTATAGATTTGTTGAACATCTTTTGAATTGCAAGTCAGTATAAATATTTATATAAAAGTATTGTATTCGTGTGCCAATATTGAGATGAGCTTTACATATGTAATCTCAGAGTGTCTTACATTCATCCATAGTGAATATTTTATTTGGTGTACATTTTTGTAATAAATGCTGCAGACTCTAAATTACTCTTTATTTACGATTCATTTACACTCAGGGTACTAGAAACACATGTGCAAACCACTTAACCATCATAACTTGAATTGATATACAGAGTGGCTGAGAAGTAGTCAACTGTACCCCTGTTTACTTGCCATGTGGATCTGTACTCCCATACCATGTACACTGAAACTCACAGGTGGTGTGTGCCAACACTGTTAGCATCTGTATATGCATGCCATCTGCCAATGTACGCTGTACACAGCACATGGCATGCACATACTGAGCCACATGGTATGTTAGGTAGGGGTATGATGACTTCTCAGCCAGTCTGTAATGCTCAGTCATCTGCCCAAACAAATATCATGTGTGAATATAAGCATGCACAAAACATGCCGACACTTTGACTACATAAGATGAGAAAGAATAAGGGACCACAACTGGACATGAACATTCTTATCATGAATGTATCTAAAAATTTTGTACAAGGCATTTGTATATTGAGACAGTGCAAAACTATGCTTATGTCCAATAATATTTACTACTACACTGGCAGAACTTATGCACAAGAATTGGCCAGTAAGCTGCATATTTATTCACTCCTGATGTCTGCTGCTGTCTCAGTATGAATAAGTAATTTAAAAGAACACAGCTTCATTGGTTTTTCTCCCGGTTTCTTATTTAGTTACTCTTGAAATGCTTTCAGTTTCATACTTTAACAAACGAAGATCTGAAAAGAACTATTTTCTGCCCATACTTCATGCATATTGGCATGTGTTTCAAACAAGTGTCCCATTAATGTTACAAGCACACAAAGCCGTTGACACCCTGGTTGCACTTTTAACATGAAAAAGGGAGCTCACTACCCAAACCACAACCAAATCTATCACATTTATGTAATTCATTTGCTTACAAAATTGTAAACTGGGTATCTTGGAACATAATTCAAGTTTCCACGAGTGTACTGACTATCTTCAGCATCTTGAATATTCTTAGGACCAAATATACTTTCAGCAAATGTTGGAGGAGCTGTAAATGCAAAAAGTAATAAAACAAGTTAACAACAAACAAATAAAAACCTTAAGAATAGTGGAGGAAAACTACTGTATGGCCCTAAAACCAAAAACCTGTTCCTTTAATGTTTAAGTTATCTGAGCTATACAGTGTTTCAGGAGGCTGATGTATTCCCATCTTCTAGTAAGTAATTGGTACATACATTCTTCATTGTGGTGTGTGATGTGACAGAAGGAAAGACTAAACTGAAGCATGTCTGAGTATGTTATGTACAATGTACCTGAATATATATTGCTGTCCAACTAATCCTGGTGAGGGGAGATATTCCACACCTGTTCAGATAGCCCGCGGGCCCACCCAGCCTCCCGTACAGTGGGTACTGGGTCTTTTTCCATGGGGTAAAGTGACTGCATCGTGGCATTGACCACCCAGTGCTGAGATTAAACAAAGAGTAGAACTATACCTCTCCTCCCCCTATGAGGCTACACGGCCTGTTCTACGGTGAATTTTACCTTTACTGTCCAATGAACTGTAGTTTAACACTGTTAATACTAAGGCCTGGCACTGGCCATGAAACAGTTCCATCCACCTCCAATCATCAAGGTTCCCTAAGCCCCATCTTAATGTTAAACTCTTGCACTTCCAAGAACACATTTTCAAAACCAGTGACACCACCAAAATTCTGCATGCATGCTTTGTCTTTCCCATTCAGCAACAAAGGTGTAACTTGGCTAATAACACTGGGGGAGGATCGACCATGGGTATTGGGAACTTTATGAAGCAGTCAAGTTGGAAAGGGGAAGATTGGCTTGAACCAGTCCTTCATATATGTACACCCCTTTCCCCCATTCTCACACCAATTTTTTATTTGCCCCCCCCCCCCCCCAACTCAGTAGCCAAAAAAAATTCTTGGGTAGAAAAATATTGGGGTGGGGGTGGGGGGATTTGTCCCCCCCCCCGCCGCTTCCAGTTACACATATGCTGAGCCACATGACCAACTCGTAATAGCTTCCTTGATTTCACTATCCCAACAGACCTAGATTACATGTACAAATTATCTGCATGTTACTCTGCAGCAGAAATCATTACTATATAATGTAGGATCCACAGACTGAATAGGTGTGTTGCCAGATGATTTGTACCTGAAATAAATGCATGCTGAGACAACTAGTCACAGTGAAACTGCAACGAACACATTTGCAAAATATGTTTCACCCTTACAACGTATGTATTCACTGAGATTTTTAACAATATTTTCAGCTAGTATTAAGAAAATACTTTTCATTTAGTTATACTCACGAATATCAGGATATGGCGGTTCATGAAATGGCATACTTGGATCCTCACATTCCTCTCCCCCATCAAGTTGTGGTGCACTAGGTACAGTCTGTGGTATGTTGGGTTGTACGTCTGGTGGTGGAAGCTCTCGACCTATGGATGGAACAGTCCATCCAACGCCACCACACATATCACCACCATCTTTTGGTACCGGGGCAAAGGCTGGTTGGTATGATATCAATGGAATTGTCCCAAGGACAACTGGTGCACTAGTTTTCAGGGCACTATGACAGCCACTTACCTCTGCAACAACCTGTATCATAAGAAATAAGGCTTTCTTGCTGATTCATTAAGACAGTCTCCCATTGTCATGAAAGCATACATGAAGATGGAGTGTTCAAGGACAGTTGGAGTATAAATCGAAGAAAGTGGATGGGAGGGCATGGACATGGATGCAAACAATCCTTTTACTTTTCTTCCTCCCCCTTCAGGCACTATACCAAGAAAACAGATTCAAAGCCTTACCACTTATAATGCAGACGTCTAAACTATCGGCTTCATAGTTCTTCTGATGGGACTCAACAAAACAATCTCAAGTGGTTTTATAATACGTGAGCTTGAACAATTAGACGAGAGGTGCACAAATCCCTGGCACCAGGTTGGCTGGACAACTAAATTTTATAGGATGACAGCTACTGTTTGTGAGTTCCCTATGCACAGCTTGATTCATGTCACCCTTCTGGCACCTAGAATTTTGAGGTGGCCCCCAGATATTTGGAAAAATTATGCACTCCTGATTTAGACAACATTTACACATCAATGTCTTTTACTGACCTTCAAGTAATATGCAAGATCAATTATCTCACAGTTATCCAAATCAGATGGTGGCAAGGGTGGTATGGTTATCTTCTGTGTTGCTGTGTTTGAGCCACCAGGTTGAACGGAATCAAATACAACCTCTGCAAGAGTGATCTCCTCTTCACGGGAACTTCCATATGGGGAAGTCGCAATAAATGTAATAAGCTAAATCAACATAAATGAATTAAGCATGAACTTAAATAAGAAAGTACTAAAAAACTGTACATACAGTGAAACAAATACGTATTTAAAATTTTCTGGGTGGATCATGGATTTCAGTCTAATTATGGATGAAACTTCCTAGGAAATTCAGTACAGCATCGATTATCCAAACGTCAATCATCTGAACTGTCACTTATCCAAACCACTGCTGGTAAAAAAATATAAATGAATTTAGTATGCATCATTATTCCAACATTTGCTGGTTATCATTTACAAACCATTTCCTAAATCCATCGATGATAGTATTGTGTATTTTAAAATAATAATGCTTAAAAATACAACCTTGTGTACACTAACTTAGTTGCGATTACACTTTTTTTGGTATAAATTGGGTATTCTCATGCATGTTTGATTATCCGAACAGCCTGATTAACTGAATTTCCCCAGTCACAATTAGTTTGGATAATCAACGCTCTCCTGTGTAACAGTGCAAAAGCATATGCACCATAAATAAAGGAATTCTATTAGAAACTATTAAGGAGTTCAGTCCAAAAGTAATGTTCGTGTCTTATAAAGTGCAGGGCAAAATCGTAATACAGGTATGGGATCTTCTACCCAGCACCATGACATCTAGAATGCTCTGAAACCTGGCTATGTTCCAAGTAATTCCAGGCCCAGAGCTTTGTTTCCACAGCACCACCTACACTACTGTTACCAGCTGGAGCTGTTTTCAGTGAAGGCTTATACGCTGTGTGGTTTACATGTGTATTTGTGTTGCACGTTAATGATTTCTTGTATCTACTCCCAGATGATACGTTGAAAAAGCCTCCAGGAAGATCACCAGATGTGATGTTTGCCAAGAAGAAGTGTGTTGTTATAGTGTCTAAATAAATGCCTTGGTAAAGCTGTATAAAGAAAATGACATTGGTTTATCCATTGTCTATGATTTGAAGAAACAAAAAGAAATTGTGTACGAAGAAACACCATCAGAGAGACGTACAGGTCAACAAGCCTTACTGCCTAGGCAGTACCAACTTGCTAATCCTGATAATAAGCTGTGATGATTGAAATATGTTGGAGTTTTATTAAATGATATTCAAAACTGACATGCATACTGTGATGGTGTTTCTTTGTATGTAGTGAGAAAATTAACACACTTAAAAAAAAATTCGAAGTTCTACAGCGACAGTGATGCATGAGAATAACAAATAATATTAGTCTATAAAATTAAAGAAACAGTTCCTAATGGAAAGACCAAAACATACGTAACAACTTATGTTGTAAGAAATGTTTCAAAATGCTCCTAAGGAAGCCTTTAAGCCTGAGCCTTAACCTTCAACTTCTGGTACTGTATGTTTCTGCACTTCTCCTATCTTCACCAGACAATCCTGATATCCAGGGCTGTGGAGTAGGAGTTGGAGTCGTGGAGTCAGAGTCAGAAGGAATTTTGGGTGGAGCTGGAGTCAGTAAAAATGTACCGACTCCCACTCCAACCTTGATATAAAATCTTAAATAGATACTAGCTACAATAATCATTAGAGTTATACTTAAATGAAGGTTATAAGTCTAAAATGTAGCCTGATGATTCACGTGTTGGTGATGAAATGTCTTACGATACCATTTATCACTTCAGGAGGTTTACCATTATTATATGACATATATTGAGCTTTTATGAAGGAGAAGGAGTAAGAGTAGGAGTAGGAGTAGAAGTCACAGTTGGAGTCAGAGATTTAAAAACTGAGGAGTTGGAGTTGGAGGTTTTGTGTACAAATTCCACAGCCCTACTGATATCTGCTCAGATGATACCTTGTAACTGATGGTAACACAATGTACCTTCACTTTGAAGGCAAAAGAGATTTTTTTGTGATTTTTGAATGTTTCGTAAGTTTCAGGAATGATACTTCAAATTACAGAAGAAAAAAACCCTCATCAAGAAAACCACATATCAGACTTTCTGGATGAAAGATCCCATACCTGTATGATGATAATGAGTCATTCAGAAATATGGCGAGTTCAAATATTTTGAAGCAACAGTAACATACCAAAATCATATTTATGAAAAAATTATATGCAGATTAAGTTTGGGGAATGCTTATATCAGTCAGTTCCGAATGTTTTACCTTTCTCTCTATTAATTAAGAAGATAAACACGATAATATACAAATTACAATGTCACCTGTTGTTTTCCATGGGTGTGGAAGTTGGACACCTACCCCTGATGAAGTACACAAACTGAGTGTGCTTGAGAGTAAAGTGCTGAGCAAAATCATTACAGACTTGACAGAAGTAACAGAAAGATTGAGAAAATTACATAATGAAAAGCTTCATAATTGTCCTCTTCACCATCACTATTAGGTTTATTAAACTGTGAAGAATGACGTGGTGAGGATAATTAGCATGCATGGGAGAGATAAAGAATGCATCCCATACCAAGTTTTAGTTTGGGAAACTGCAAGGACGATACGTCTTCGCAGACGTAGATGTGTATGTGAGGATATGATTAAAATGAAATTTACCAACATGTCATAGTATGGACCAATTCAGCTAGCTCACAACAGGGTCCAGTGATGGGATCTCGTGAACATGGTCATGTACCTTTCATTACCATAAAACACAGGGACCTTCCTATACAGCTGAGATACTATCAGCTTTTCAAGCAGGAGTCTGCTCAATGTTAGGTAGGTAACGAGTGAGTTGTAAAATTGTAAAGAAAAAGTCTGATTTTATAATTTGTTCAAATCAGCGTTGTGTATCTTTGTAACTGTAGTTCAGCTTATAACAGATTTAATACCCTTCAAATAAATGAAAATTTATAAAAACTTGAGTTTAACATTTCAAAGGAAACCTGAAAAGTTGAATAAAATAACCGCTTTAACCACTGTCAATTGACATCATTTCTTTAGTTGCTGATAAAACCTGCCTAACCACATACCTGCTTAAGTTTGCACTTCACATCTGTTACGTACACATTACTAGCATTGTCAATCTCAACAGTAACTGGGATATCTTGACCTGGCACATATCCCGTAACAGGCAGAGACAGTACCATGGTGAGTGGTCCAGACTCACAGCATAAGCAACAGAAGCGCTTCTCCACTTCCTGCTTCAAAGGATTCTAAGACAGAAGACAGTGTGTGTACTATCAGAAACACAGTGTGAGAAATGTGGTAAATAAATACACTGCGTTTGTGATCCACCCCCACTAAAAAGAAGTTTTAACAGAGATACTGAAACTTGATTGACTCTTGGTTTATGTAACAATGCTTATTCAGCTACTATATATTGGTATATTGGTTATATAGCACTGATAGGTAGGATTCTGAAAGATAGATTGGAAGTGCTCATGGAATATTTTCAGTTCTACCTACACATATGCCTGGAGAGGCTGAGGAAAATTATAAAACACCTCAGGGCTAAGAACTGAACACACGACCTCCCTATATGCAGCAGGTTGCTAACTACTCAACCACAATATTCATTACAAACATATGGTATACTAAAACAACTTTTTCCGTTAATCTGTAGGTGGGTTACAGACAGCTGACACTGATTTTCATACCTCGCGGTTGGTTATGATGTAATAACATCCTTCTGATGATGCAGGACTCCTACACTTAGTTGCTATAACATTCATTTTCATGGTTACATTAATCACAGACATCACTTTCTCTTCTCCTTTTTTGCCAGTAGGTTAAAAATACAATGGTACGTGCAATTAAAGCTGAAACATGCAACAGTTTTTCAGAATGTTTGGTTACTAGGTGCTACACATATACAGTAAATTTAGTACAGACAAACCTTTGCTGTTGCACAATTGTTCAAATCAACCGCTGAAATTACAGTAAAAGCCGATTTTAACTCATGGTCAAATTTCCATGGTCGGTCAACTACAGCCTTGACTGTATATCGAATATGACCAAACTCCCCTTCAAAAGATGATGGAAGTTTTGTAGGTAGGACAGTACTGAATGGAAAACAGTGCTCCCCTTCTGATAATACCATTTGATCACCTGTACACACATAATTTGAAAGTAACAAAATAAAAGCATAGTGAATTCTCAAATAAAATTTGTTTGCATGTTTTTATACATTCAATTGGGGTTTCAGAGATGAAGTTTAGCACAATATAAGCAATGCTAGAAGTCCTATATTCAGTAATTTCTATATTTAACATCTCTGAGCCCTAAAGTATATTTATATTCCAGTTGCACTTTATCTAACTGTAATGTTCACACTGTTTATCTCAAGATCATATCTGGTGGATGACTGTTTTTGTCACAATAATCTCTCCTTACCAACATCAATTTGCGAAGCAGCAATTCAAGTAATAATAACGCAAAATTATGGGACTTTCTGTGAAATGGCATGGTTGTTCCAGACAAGGATAAAATTAAGAATTCCATTTAAACAATTACAAATATGTGAGATAACCTCTGTGTTCCATAAAATGCAGAGAACTTCTGGACTAGCTGAAGAATTTATAACTTTTCAAGAAGGACTCTGTTCCATGGAGTTAGCTGGCAAGATACGAACTTCTAGCAACAGTGTTGATGAACACCGAAGTCTTCTTGGATGTTATGCTGTGTCAACTGGTAGATTTACCAGTGGCCAAGATGTAACATCCCAGATGACTTGAATCTTTATGAACACTACAGCAAGCACCTAAAATCTCACATTGTACACCTCTGTTCTGAGGCTACCCTGCAACATGTTTGCAGATTTGAAAACATAACCATTTACCAATCAGCACAATGCAACACCCAACAAGACTTAAATTTTTTGATTATAAATATACACACACTTATGCCTGGTCACATTCTGTTTGTTATGAGATGGTTCAAATATAGAAATGTAATTCTGAAATTTATTCATTAAGAAACAAACAGAACTTGTGAAAATACGTAAAATAAGATGACAGTGGTTGACCACACAAGCATTCCACTGTACCACACACTATGGCAGCAGTGCACGAACCCTGGGTGACCAAAGTAAGTACAGCACTCCCTAACATTTGTGGGTCTTCAGTATGGAACTTCCTTCATGTCTCCTGTCAGGTACCTAGAATTTTGAGGTGGCTCCTAGATTTTTGGAGAACATGTGGACCCCTCAGTACGGTGCTTGTTTTGTTTTCTCACACACTCAAGTTTGATGGATATGGTGGAGCATCTGGTACACACAAACATATATAGGCACAAATGCACCCCCCTCCCACCCATTAAATCCAGAGCACACAAGGTTCCTGACCCTAAACATATGTAGGTATCACCACCTGTATTCAAAGGAATATGACAGAACACAGCAGACAGGCAGGTAACCATTTTGTCTCTTTCTTCTCTATGGACTGATCCCCACATGATATTTCTACAGCAGGAACTATAAAGATTACTATCTTCTGGGATATGACACCATACAGTATGGTACAAATTCACAAACACTTTGAAGAAAACTGCTGCCCCAATTTTGGCGTACAAGCAAACCCCTATACATGGTGTCACATTCCAGAAGACAGTATTTAGATTTCATATACTTACCATGTCCACCAACCAAATGGTATTTACTCTCAAAATATTTTTCATTTCCTTGAAAATATACAGTATGTTCTTCAGTAGTTCCATCACTGTTTTTTCGTGATTCAGTTTCAGTCCACTGAACGTTTGCTTCGCCCTTAAATTTGATAAGAATACCTAAAATGAACATGACACAAAGCTAAGCAACACCTCCCAATCAAAGTCATTAAGGTTCAAACAGGAATTTCTTATGTCAGCCCAATACATAATTCATGCTGTAATTCAACATTCATATCAGAATCAAACTCTGATCTTGTTTCTTTATGTTAAATTTGTTTTCAAACACATGTTTCCAAGGAAGCAGTAACCATTCCACTCTTACATTAAACACAAAGTTTCCAAATGTTCCTGACAGAAAAAGAATTACATCTCATTCAAACCACACTGATCTATCTAAACCTTCAAATTACCTTGAACCCTGGCTGTTATGACTAACAGACCCACCACAGTCATTCTAATTTGTGTACCCCAGTCTATTCAACACATTCTGACAACAGTCAGTGTGATTTACAAAACTGACGAACAGAATAAAGTTATTGCTGCTGTGTTAAATACACATACACTGCCTAGGTTGAAGACAGTTACTTTTCATAAAGTACACAGCAACTTTAACTTTCCACATTCTACTGATATGTTCCTTATCCTTTGTCCTTGTGCTTAATTCACCACAACAGCATTAAAACTTACAGAGGAACAGCGGTATTGCTACTCACATTTTTAAACTTCACATGAAATAAGGGTCAGTACTCAACTTCATGTCCCAACTGCCTTACATCCCACTCAAAGTGACCCCCTTTCCCCCTTTGATAGGATAACACATGGGCCCCAAGAATCAACCTGGATGCTGCAATGGCAAAGAGAAGAACCTCTGTCCCTACTGTAAATCGAACTGCAGTCATCCAGCCTGCAACGTAACCACTATACTACGTTAATGCGGCTCCGCTGTATGTGTAACATACATGCGGTAAGACAACCACAACCTAGTTCATGAATAAAACTGGATCCTCTTAACTTACTCAACGGGGCTGTTACAACTTACGCACGAAAGGTGCCTGGTAACACATAACTCACATTTTACGGAATATTAGTATCAATTCCATACCCGTGCAATGCAAAATTTGATACAGTATTATTATGGCTAAATATTGCTGTTATGTATCCAATTTACCCACCACGTATAGTTTTTGGTGAGGCGAGAGATAAAAGAACACGTCCTGATATCGTCTGGCCAGGGTAGTAAGTTTCAGAAGCACTGTCAAATACAATCTGAAATACTGTCAAACCCATGGTTCTGCAATTTTATATCCCCACCGTTCTAACTACTATCGTGCCCCACCTCAGAGCTAACACTGTATCTTTCATTTACTCAAGGTGTAATCATGGACGAGGAAGAACAGAAACATCGGACTGAAACCCCTTGCAGCTTGACATAGGCGGTACTAGTTGCTCTGTGGCCTAGTGGCATGCAGCCAACTCCGATTCATGCGTACAGCATTATGCAGGACGGCATCTTAGTAAAAAAGAAACTAACACAATTCGGGTCTGTGCTAAGCTTTAGTATTATCACCAACATTAACTAGGAATTTTTTCATTGTCACCAGTATAAAAAAACAATCACTGTCTGAGGACGAAACAGGTAGCTTCCGAAACGAAGTGTTTGTTTTTGAATATTGGTGGGAATGGAAAAAGTCCTTGTGAATGATGGTATTATGTACGTACAACCACTGTGAAAAGTGTAAATGTTACACCTGCACCACGCAGTCAGCGATGGACGTTCCAGGAGGAGGAATGTTGCAGTGCTTGTAATTGTGGTGCTGGTGTCGTACATCTGCAAGGCAAATTTATGTCTGTCAGCTGTGTAATAATGTGTGAGGAAGGAAATACATATATATACGCACAGCATAGCGTGACAAATTACTTTCATGTCCATTTTGTGAGACGTAACGAAGTGAATGTTTTGGTGTTTAGGTTATGTGAGCCCACTGTTTTATTGAAGCAGTAATTTAGGAAGTGTAGTCGAGTGTTAAAATGGTAGATGTGTATCGAGGTGTATTAGGAAAGTGTGACAATTTATTGTTACGCGCATTTCCCCATTATGGAGTGCCAGGCCACAATCTACATGAAAGGTTAGAGGTGGAAGTTGAAGACGGTTCACGCGACTTTCCTTACAGTTGTATGCAACCACTGCCTCTGCTGCCACCATCTAAGGTTTCTAGTAAAGGTGAAGAAATGTGCATTTCACTACTGGTTATGGGATCCCAAGTCAAATCAATAGTGTTGCTTATTCTGCTATAGTTTTTGCCTGCTTTATGCAGTAACTGGAAGGTATGGCTTATACATACAATAGACGTGTAAATGTGTTTCCAATGTCAACTGTCCATGTACCTGTTTGTACAATATATGGCATATTGGCTGCAGCATTGTTCTATAGGCCAGGGGCCTTCTCTTCCCATAGTAGGATAGTGTATTGCATCTTTTGCATTTTTCATAATTTTTCGTTCATACCAAAATTAGTGGGCGTCTTGTTCATTTAACACTGAAGAACTGCAAAAGACGGTCCTACAGGACAACAGCTGGAAAGCTTTGCTACAGTTGTAAAATTGACATCTTAATTATTACTTTAATGTCGGTGTATACAGCAACGCATGGTTTTCTGTTGTATATGATTGTTATTACAGCCTGATGATGGCTTAATGAGAATGAGGCCGAAACATGTAGCTGCCACACTTACGACAATAAAGTAATTTTTTCAATGAGTAGTTGTGTTTGACAATTTCTACCACGTAACTGTACAAACACCAAATGTTTTGCCTCATCTTATGCGGCCCCTAGATGGACAATATTATTGTCCAGTATTTAATATTGCTTGTGGATTGTAATGGCTGAAGACGTTGACTGGTACAGATGCTGCTGGTGTGGCCATTGCTCTAGCCCTATGTTTAAAAAGGAAAATTTGCCACTTGAGCAAAGAATGGTAAAAACGAAGACCACAATACACACACAAAAATCTTATTGACAGACCTAAGGCCGAGTGAGCCAAATGACTACAGAATTTTTGTGGTTGGATAGTCCATCACTTGATGAGCTACTCAAGATGGTTACCCCTGCAGTTGCTAAAAGAAATACAGGCAAGCAGCAGTCACTCTCAGTTAGCATTTATCTGGTATGCTAGGCTATTTGGCCACTGGAAATGTTTTTGAAGACCTGAAATTAATAAGTGCTGTATCCCTCAATCCATTGGAATTATTGTGCTGGAGATATGTTTACTGCTTGCCAAACAGATGGCAACTGAATGATAATTGCACGATACTGCCTACTGACTGTTCAATATTTTATTTCATTTTGCACAATATTATTGCCAGTCTAGGAGTACTTTTAGACCTGCTGTATTGGCCATTTACCGTTACGTACGATGTATCGTGGCACATTTTCAGGCAATATTTTTATACAAAAGTAAGTTCAGAATTAACAGTGTGTACTGATTGTTATTTAACATCCAGAAATTGACTACTTTCACTGTTGCAAGAATTATGTCTATGCTAGGTTGCTAGTTTGTAGCCACCAAACTAGCAGTGATTTGGTAAAACAAATTAAGTGGCATTTTGTGCTAACAATAAGTATATTAATGTAAATATTTAATTAATAAACAATACTAGGATAAACTTATTTGTGTGTTCTACAAACAAACAACTTTAGTGCAAAAATATACACAATATGTGATCCCTAAGTGACGTTCTGCATGCTTTCCTATGAGGAGACTCACATGTCGTATGAATGTAATTACTTATTCATTAGTATGTTTTGCTTATTTCCAGTCCATTGTGTTATGTGGAGTAATCTCGTGCAATAAAATTAAAGAGACATTAAGGAAGCATTTAGCCTTCAAAAGACAATAATTAGTATAATTGAAAGAATTCAAAGGATTATGGTGGAGACTTAGTGAAGGACTGCAATATAATTCTCATTGCCAGTGAATTTGTACTCTAATTCCTGCCATTCCTTTTGGAAAACACATAGAACTTGTAAACTAACTGAAAAATATGTAAACACCCTTGGTGTGATGAATGTTACTAACCTCAGTAGATATCATTTACTGTCAGAAGTTTAAGACATGCCTGTAAATCACTGTAACAACTGTCTGGTTGCATTTATATGAATCGTTGTACTTGTATTGAGTATTGCACTGGCATTAGTGTTAATTACTATATACATATGTATTATTACATGTTCTTGATCCTTGGCTTATTCCCACGTTGGATTTGTGGAATGTAAGTAAATTATGGTTTCAGTTCTTCTGATGTGTTGTTACAGTGTTAAGAGGTGAGGATCCAGCAACTGTTGTAGTTAAGAAGAAACATCTTTGGAAACATCAAGTTGACGTATGTAAGGATCGCTACAAAACACAAAAGAAAAGTAAGCAGTTACATACATCAGTTAAAAATATTTCATTTGTAGTTCGCACTTTACTTACTAGTACTGTACATGCATGATATTCATAACATGAGATTGTAAATGTGGTTTCTGGCTTGCATACATAGTCTGTTACATATAACATACTACAGCATATGTAATTTCAGTAGACAATAGATTTTATTAATTTTTAGTCACTAAGTTCAAAATTTCATTCCAAGCATTCATTGAAAACTTCCAGTCAATATAAATTTATAGTGAATTTATCAACTGATAGTATGTGAAGAGCAGACAGATGCAAATCTTTGCATTAGGTAGCAAACAGACCTTAGACGACATAGCTGCATCCCAATGAATATTGTGAATTCACTGATATGCACTGAAGTGAATTTGAGGCATACAGTACCCTCAATAGATGTCAATTATTTGGCCAGATTCATCACTCAGGCTGTCTTTGCTCACCTGTCAGACTTAAAAAACTTAGGCCTATATGGCAAGCTGAACCCTGTTGTGGCTGTCTTTCATATATTTTAGAGAACACTTAGAACTGTTCTGCATTTCTAACTTCTTACACTTATAATCTGTTGTTCCAGAAGACATGGTTTGTCGGGTTCTGCAGGATGTAATTTCATCGGATAAAACAATACACACAGTTTCAGAAAAAGATGCAGACTATGTGAAATTAATTGCAAGAAATCCAGATAAAGAATTTGATGGGGTAAGACATGCCAGTTTTTGCAGATAGGTTTGGAATGGTAGAATGATTTCCATTACGAAGCAGCTATTAAGAAGCTTTTCAGGTACTTGAAGCAGTGCAGTTGAAAACACCATTCTTCTGGGATGTTGTGTTCCATCACTGGATGTTCATTGCCCAATGTTTCAAGACCATGTAGTGGCCTCTACATGGTCTTGAAATGCTGGGCAGTGAACACCCAGTGATGGAATGCAATAACCAAGCAGAACTGAGTTCTCTTGTGAATGTTGTTTTTGTAATTGTATTCCGTCAGCATCTGTATATAGAACTGAGGAAAAATATGAAAAATCTCAATCAAGATTTATATGTTGATATCACTGGTGCAATCTTCTTTTGGTAATGAAGATATGTGCATATTTCAGTATGTATTTTATACGGATCTATTTCTTGTGTATGTTGGTACTGTTCAGTATTACTGTCACAAAGGTAGCAAAGTTGTATTTAGATCAGAGAATATTATTAACACTGAATCATGATTGTGTTTGTAGACTTACAATTGGTACTACAGTGGAGGATGCTTGAATCAGCTGGAGATGGGTGGCCAAGTGTTGCTGCTAACGACGCGAGGCAAAAAGAAAGACCAGTTGTGTGCGTAATATGATGAATTTTATAAAGTATAAATTAACTTACACTTAAATGTGTATTATTCTGTCTGGACACCCATATTCCACAGGCAAGTCATACAAAAACTTCTGTCTTTTTGAATGGCTCTGCCAGTATCCTAATTGATTACTGAGAGTTATCTCTGTAAAATGGAAGGAGATGGTATATATCAGAACAGAACAGACAGTACATGCTGTGAGCCACCTAACTGTAGATGTGAGCTCTGTGTGGCTTCCCCTGCTATGAGCTGGGAAGTAACTCTTTCACTTTGACGATGAAGGCAACAGATTCCTCTGAAAGTGGCAACCATCTACCATTGCAGTGGGCAGTAATCATCATAGTCACTGCTGTGAGAACCTCAGACCTCACTAACATAAGGAGGATTATAACAACCATTCCTGAATGGTTTACTGTTCAGTATACTAACCTAGTGTTCCGCATGTTCTGGATTATCTCCTGTTATTACTTCAGCTATAAAATCATCACAGGACTGAAGCACAAGCTATGACAGTAGATTAAGAAGAGGACAAGAGTTTGTTATCAATGTAACTCTTTAAGATAGTGATGCAGAATAATTTTGTGGTTTGTTTCATTTCCAGCCACCTGATGTTTGTATCAAAAATAGTTAGAATTGTGTGCAGTATCTGTTGCTGTTCTTTTCAGGTGTTCTGCCATTGGAAATGAACAATGACTGGCAAGCTTCAATATCAGCTGGCAGTTTTGTTCAGCCCACCAGTGGTCGTACCATCCACCAGTTACGTGGAATATGCATGCAAGATAAAGGTAATGTCACCTGTTCAGTAGAGTAAAATAGGAGGTGGCAGTACTGTTCCCATAAATTTCCAATTATGAAGGCTGGTACATGGCTGGAACGCCACATCTGAGATGTCAGTAGAACTAATTTCAGGGATTGTTACAAAATCAGAGTGGCAATAATGCAGTCGCTTTTATAAATCCTTTCAATACAGATCACAGCACTGAAGGTATAACCATTTGTACAGACAAATGATAATTATACAAGGAAACTTAGTTGTAGGTGTGCATATGGGTGTTATCAGAGAATTCACAATTATGACGTTATACATAAACTGATGATTGGAGTTCAATACAATTTAAACTATATTAGCTTCAGGCTTTGTATTGCAGTTAAGCTTTTTAAGTTTTCTGTTACGTATCAGACATAGAAGTCCATAGCATATCAAACTTATGAATGCAGGTTCCAGAACCATCCCATCCAATCAGCTGAACACTTAGCTTCAAAATCCATCTGTCAAAGAATGTTTTCACTCTCTTAAAATAAGCGACTGTTAAGATATCACAATAAAATATTAGGGCTGAATTCCCCCCCCCCCCCAGATTGCATGTTCTGATCAAAATGTGGAAGAGTAATTCAGTAGGGTTTAAAAAAGAAAAAGAATGTGTAGGAAGATCTTAGGATGCGTATTTTCCTTCAAATGAATAACATAAGGAAGGCTAGTACAAACTGCAGTTCATGACTATGTAATTTAAATGATCCATTTCTGTGTATGCAAATTTTGACTGTGTTAAAATTTTCAGACAAGTTTCACACTGCCACCATATTTGCTATTTTTAATCTTTAAAATTTGTAGGTATGTTTGTCATCTATTTCAGTTCTGCATTTTACATGCCTAAGATATAGTGTTTAAAAAACTAACACTGTAAGTTGAAATATTTTCACATCTGTCATTTGTCAGCAGAATGAAATAAAATGCAGGAAACATTAGGGTCTGACTACCCTGCATTGGTTTTGTGCAGCTGATGGGTTCTTCTCTTACTTTGTACAAAAATTGGCCTTAATAACAGTTATTACTGCACAACAGTTCAAGCCCCTATATTAAATTACAGTAGCATTCAACTCCAGAGTTAGCATGTCTGTCACATTGGTATTGCTAATGACAAGGAATTTAAAAATAGAAAGGTGGGATAATATTCAGTGACGTGATGGTCACACCACATTTTTATGATAAGAACTAATGGATATTTCTCATTACAAAATAAGACATAAACTAATAAGATATTTATCTACATACTACACTGCTGTTGCAGGGTTTATTGGCATACGTCTACGCAGTTTGTGTCATTTGTACTCACTTGACACAAACCTGCACCTGGAAAGCGTGAGCAAGGCAACATCTGAACATCCATTCACAGGATTAGATCTGAACCACCATTCACCTGGAACATATTGTACCGTTACAACCAGGAAGTGTGTTCAAGAGTGGGATGTTAATGCAGGGTAAGCACAGTGTTGAAATACAGCTGCAAAGCATGTTTGAAAACATGCACTATTTGTTTAGCTTGCTTGTAAACAGTATGTTTTAAATTTACAATGCTTGGTGTACACTGGAAATTTTTTTATTTAATGTAAGCAGTTTTCAGTACAGTGTGCTCTCAACAAAGGAAATGGAAATAACTTCCCAAGAATTTATGACATGCCTTCAGTTCAGTTTACGTTATGTTCATGAAAACTCTAAAAGGCAGTTAACTTTTGGATAAATACATAATTTCACCTCTTGTGTAAAACTTGGTTGCTCATTGTATGGGAAGAACACAGATTATGTCTTTGAGAATGGGGCTCCATAAGAGGCAAGAGTATCTTAGTTGAGTTGAGTGACTAATAGCTTCTCAAAAAGGACTCTGCACTATGGAGATATGCCTTTTTTTCTTCAAATAAATCTAAAGTTTCAGTGATATCACTAGCGTTTCTCTGTACCATGAACTTCCATAATCTGTGGCCAGTGTTTATAGAAGTTCCACAGTTAATATGAGGAGGTAATTTTAAGTCCACTGTATTTTAAATCATTAATGTAGCGTTCATCAAAAATGACATAATACTGCAGTGTTGCTGTTTCTTTTATTCTAGGAATGCTGTTACTTCCAAACTTCCTGCAGGAAGAAAATTAGCAGACAAATGGTGCAGTGTATCATACTGTAAAAATCCACATATGATAAGGATGACTGACAGATGCTGTTCATACTTGCTGGACACGCGGGTAGGAATTACTGAGATAACGTTATGCACACTATGTTACAGGCACACCTTTGAATACATGACAGTATGTAAAAAACCAGAGTGCAAATTATATCACTTACATAGGGATGTTTCTGTAGTGTGATATGCAAGTCAGCGAGTGGCCATGCAGCTTGGGCAGCTCACTGATCCATGTAAGACTCTACAGACATTTCCCTGCGTGATACATGAAATATTGTGCGTATAAAGATTAATGTCCAGAACATTATGGCACCGTGTCATCAAAGTGTCTCTTATCCAAAAGCTAAGAGGCCCTTGTTTCAGTGAAACTTTGAACTATTTTGTTTCCCCAAGTTGCTGTATTCATGCACGGGGAGGGAGGATAACAAGCAGCCTTCTTCAAGAAATCAAGAAGTAAAGAGTAAAAATGTCTCAAGTTCTGTGGGAAAATGTAGTCTTCATTTGTAGTTTATATGTAAGAATTATAAGAATTATGTTATAGAAGGAGCATTTGCGGTGTAAAATATAATTTGCAGTACATATTGTTACAAAAGCTGTAGTGTTACATTTTATATGCATACAACTGTTGTAATTGGCACTTTTTTTTTTCTAGAACCATGTACGGAAAGCTAGTTTGCTGTTATGTCTTAAGAAGGTACCAGATTGTCTAGAACGCTGTGAGGCCATATCCTTGGAGTTTGAAAGCTGTATACGACCGCACGCCTTGTATGTGTGCACGAGTCACCATGTTTTTCTGTATGACATACGTGCTGGATCAAGACCCTTACAGCGCTGGACACACCTTCTGTGTTCCACACCATTATATGGTTGTACAGTAGCTACCAACAGTGCAAAAGAGCTAGTATGCATAGGAAACCAAGGGCCTGGTGAGATAGTGTCATTGCTTAACAGTTGGGATGGAGACGTACCATACAGTCACATGTCCCCTTTTGCTCTCCCGAACTTGCACGATACAGTTAATTTTGCCCACAGACACGGAATATGGCTTGATCCATTCACACAACAGCGTGTTCGGTTTAGCTTGACAGGACTGGTGTGGCTGCCACCACAAGCTTCTAACCTTACGCTTCTGTCTCAGACTGCTGCTGGAGATGTATTCAGTCATGTCTTGAAGCCTAGAGATCTGTTGCAATCGAGTGAGGAAAATCTGTGCTGTGATGTTAAGGGCAATAGCACAAATCAGAAGATTAACAGTTCAGGGATTGGGAATGACTGTTCAAAGAAAAGGGACTTGAGATGCTTGATAAACTGGGAACAGCAACTGCTCAAGGCAAAGACCTCATCTGTTCTGAAAATAACATCAAGGAAGGACATGAAACATGTTCACAGAAGTAAGTCGTACCTGCTGATTGCTAGAAATGATCCCAAGTAAATAATAACCGTGAGGAAAGAAATTTGCTGAGGTAAAATAATTTAACCCTATTACAGTCACTGTTGCTCATAAAGTAACCCTATTACTGTCACAGCTGCTGATAAAGTATGCAGGTACTCTCATATAGAATATAGTACAGTGCATGTACACTGGGAATATTTTTAACTACTACTTCATATTATCTCTGCTGTCTAGCAAGATCATATTTTTCCAAATGCACTGCAAGATGCTTCAGATGAGATTCTTGGAAAGTCACTTACATGAAAAAGCTTTCATGCCTTGTAACAAGTTTTCTATCCAACACAACTTTCAGCACATACAGAGTATTTGTTGACTGCTTAGAAAATATGTTTTTATTTTCATGTAATGAACCTGCTGAATAAAGCATTTACCTGCAATAGTCTTATTTCAGGACACTTTGTGAGATGCAGTGCATATATTAATATTTAGATTTCAGTTCTTAAATTTACCTTAGTGAGGTACACAAGGAAGATCTCCATATAACAAAACTGAGGGAAGTCAACTTTTGATCTTTACAATTTACTGTTTCTTATTTAGCAATGACTTATAAACTGCATAGATTTTATACCATCACATGGGAGGAATACTACAAATGCTTTAGGATATGAAAGTGGTCAAACTTTACTTAGTAATACTAACACACAGTAATGTCCCATTATTCAATAATACTAACAAACACTGCTGTCCCATTACTTAACAATAGTAACAAATAATACTGTTCCATTATATAATAACTCTAAAATACAATACTTTCCTCTTAAGTAATAATCCTAACCAACAATACTGCCCCATTTTCTTGGAGGGGCTAATAAAAAACAAAACCTGGGGAAAGTCTGCCTGTGGAGCAATAAATGAACATGGAATGTCCTGAATATGTAGCAGGAGTACTAACTTACTACTCCAGTGTGATGTTTCATTTGGCCCTTGTTACATGGAAGTTGTGTATGTAAGAGATAACAGACTTACATATGTGGCATGTTGTCAGAACCTATGTTTGTGCAAATTATATGGAGATCCTCATATGACTGAGGTTGTAGCAAGCATACGAGGTTTACAATTAGCTGACTGCGCATGTTTCAGGATTGTGGTCCGGTCGATACAGGCTCCGTCAAGCTAGACAGAAGAAGATTAAACAAGATAAGTGGATGATGTCAAAGCAAGCAATGGAAAATAATGTTGATGTTCTTGCTCCCAGGATTCTTGCAGTTTGGAACATCGAAGAAGAACCAGAGTGGTGTGAACAACAAACTATTTTACAGGAAGACCTTTCTCCCACATCACATGATAAAGTACAGGCATGGTTAACTAGTGTTGAGAATGAAAAGCAGAACAGGCTGTCACATGAAAGGTTATGTGAAGAAGAGGCTTCAAGTTTTAACAAGTTCCATGTGTCAGAACATGAGAATGGAGCGTATAAGAAATTTAAAACTGTACTGAACACACCACAACCAAGAAAACAGTCTCATACACCAACAAACAACTTGTTTGACAATATCAATTCCAAAAAACAAACTGCTACTTCAACACCTTTAATTTTAAGGGATGTTGAGGGTTCTACCCCATATACTTCACACATACCAGATCTTCAAGAGAATGACACATTCTATCAAGATATATTCATGTCTCAGGATACATGTGGTGGCCTAACGCATATGACACATACAACCCATCAGAGTCAAGAGCTGTCACAAGATGAGGAGGGTATGATTCTCAGCCAAAAAAACAGGAACACAAAGAAGAAAGACACTAAAGTCTATAATAAAAATGCATTTGTTACTGGTTTTTGAGATGGGTTTTTAACATGTTGTGTAACTGCAGTTTCTGAAATATAGATGCCAGTTACATTGAAAGCTGCTGTCTGTGAAATTCTATACCAACTGAGAACAGGCTACCACAGTTTTTCTAGTTTGTGTGTGTGTGTATGTGTGTGTGTGTCGGGGGGGGGGGGGGGGGCTGTTGGCTACCCCTTGGAAACTGGAACCCTTATGAAGAACCAAAGCACACAATCTCTTGTATTTTATTTTGCCTTCTGCAGACCTTATGCTTCCTGGGCAGGCAGTTTCCTCCTTTCCTGCAACAAGTATGCTGCCAACCTTCTTGGTATATCTTCTTTCAGTCCACTTACACCATAAATTCTTGTCAGGATGCTACTACCATGTGGAAATGCATGTCCTCTTTCTTTTTCTTGATACATTCTCTTGCTATTTCATGGAGTAACTTGAACCTTTGATGATATTCGGTTTCAATTGTTTGAACACGTAGTGTGTCAAGTGGAACACATTTTATGAAGTGCAGTGTTCTTTCTTCAGAATGGTTTGTTATTCTAGCCCACATTTATGAACTTGCTTTTCACAGTGCAGTGAATTGCGTGATGTCACCTTCAGTCTTTTCTGTCATGTTTGTGTTCACAGCTCTTTCTCTTTATCCCTCCAAGCCTGTAACAGTACTGTTTTATCCATGCACATATAAATAACCAATCTGTTGCACATAGTAGCCCAGGGTCCCACCACAAAACAATGCCAATAACATGTCCACCTTTTACACATTTTATCTTTTTAACCTATATTTATATTGTTTGTTTTGTGTAATTATACCATTGCAAGGAGTCCCTGATGATGATCCCAGGAGGGATCAAAACATGTTGGACTAACCTGCAATCATTGTAATATATGATATATAAAAATACAATAATAATAGTGCATTTGTTGGTTGAGTACTGTGTGTCTGAGATTTTTTGTCTAAACTGAATGGCATTAGCATTCATTAAATCAGACATTTGTCAGTGCAAATTAAATATGGGAAGGGCATTTTGAGTTATGCACCCACCCATGGAATCTAACTTCCTAGTAGACTGGGGGTCACCTGTATATTCACTGGACAGTTTACCTTAACAATGGGACAGAAATTTGAGAAAAATGTCAGAAATATACAGTCAGTGGAAAGTTATTATCAGAAGATATATGTGTAACCATCAGAATACAACTGCTAGTTTAAAAGTTGAAAGTAGTAGCTTAATTCTGATGAAATAGATACAGAATGAAATAGTGAGTACTAGCCTATTCTTGTGGATTCTTTTCCACATCAAATAAATGTTTACAAACAGAGAACATAAAATCAAAAACTGTAATACAGTACATACCAAACTTCCATTGTAGTTAAACTAGGCTACTGGTGTATTTTTTGACATATGGAGCATGGAATAGAAGCTTGGACTTGAAAAGATGTTTGCCAACCCAAGCAGTCATTGATGATGTTCCTATTGAGTAGTAACAAAGAAACGGGAAGGGACAAAATCCAAATCTGGGACCTGAAGGTGGAAAACCTGCAAGAAAAGTTGGTGAAATTAAGGATACCTTGGTAAGGAAACATGTTACACTGGAAAACAGCAATTAATCTGAGAGAAAGCAAATTACATTAAATGAATGACAATGAAGATACAAAGCTAAGGTGGATATACAAAAAAACAGCAAAGGAGTGGACACAGACACTAGGGGAGCACTTACGGGAGGAATAACAAGAATGGAGAGGGCAATGTCATAAAACAGCACATGCAGAGAGAAAGGGAAATCAATATACAAAATTTTCAACATAAAGTAAAAATATTAAATAATTTGCACTCGGAACACATTGTGTACTATTATTACTTGAAATTTTGGTTCTTCACAGTTTGCTAATGCAATTGATCTGCCACAGGGTATCGTTAGTAATGAAAGGTACAGTTTTAAATGTATTTTTAATATGCATATTTAATGACATATATACAGTTACCACCTCCAACGAATGGAATTATGCAAGTGACATGTGAAGCAGGATTTTGCCCTTGCTTCAGGCATAGGAAGAAAACAAAAAAGAAGAATATGTCACCTATATAATACAGTTACTAACAGTAATCATCATGGTGCTTCCTTAATATCTGGGACCACAGGTCTAATAATAATAAGCAAACATTCACATAAAATCCTCAACTTTTAGCATACTGGTAGGTGGGGATGGTAAGGTCTCCTTGTACATAATACACAATTTATATGAATACATTCGCTTCAACACACATAGGTGGTAGAAAGTGCCATTCTTATAAATGAAATTTTAACAAATGCAGTGTTCTTCATCAGACATTCTCAAACTTTTGCATTTGCATGCCATTACATTTTTACAAACTTCTGTTATATATTTTATGACTTACCTTTATTCTCAGTTGTAATTTATACCACAGCTCCTATAGGACATCCAAATACAGTGTTCAACAAGAAAATATCCAAGCCTACTTCCATAGGAGCTAAAGTGAAAGCATGTCTGAGCGATCCTTATTTTATTGTAAGGACAGGATGTGGTTGTCAGATCCTGAGGTCTGCATAATCTCTCAAAGTCCTTTAAAGATATCTTCTTGCTGGATTGAGTAAAGACAATGTACACATCCTTTCCCTGCTGAAACAGAAGTTGACCTCAAGAAACATCAGTGGACTGTGGGCACAGTAGTGAAGGATTCATGATGGTTATATCAAATTTTCCTAGATAATGATGATCAGAACTTTTAAATTGTTCCTTCAGCTGCCATGCTATAGCCTATATTATGTAGTGTGCTCATTACATTTTGCAGATTAGAAAAGTACCCATATTTATATCTTAATTCTTATCAGTGTAAATCACTAGACTCAGTTTTACTGCTTGTTACTCAGCTCATCTCACAGAGGTAGCATAACTTTTCAAGTTGTTATGCAACACTAACAGTCCAGAATACAGTCTTGAGGATGTTACAGAATGCCCAAGAATATATTAAATTTGCACCAAACCTAATCAGAGGATTTTAACACTGCCAGAACTATCTGATGGAGCTCTCACGGGCGTGTATGTCACAGATTGACAGTCACTGATATACACTTTCCACAATAATTTCACGGGTAACAGTATCCATGGGCTCTGACAGTAACAAAACCTTTGAGAAGCATGACACCCTGATTTCACATTTAACTTTAGCTATTACCAGAAATGTACCTAAGGCCACAGAAATGGAAACTCTGACTTTGTTAATGCACATCAAATGGCAGTATGTCACCAATTGGCATGTGTGTAAACTAAAAAGAAGCCTATTTACTTCTGCATCATATCACATACATCCTGTTTTGTATCCTATATGATAACTGGTGTTACGACCAGGATGCTGTTGCAGTTTATCATAAAGATACATGCCTGTAAAGAGAAGGGGGTGTATGTATTATCTGAACAATGGGATATAAAGAAGTTAAAATTATTTCATGTGGAATGGTTATGTAATGTAGAATATCAGGGAGTATATTAGTCAGCTATAGAGTTGCAACAGGCAAACTGGTAAAACCACCTGTTGATTTCAAGCCATAGTCATATTCCCATATGACTTGAATTAGCACTTCTAGTGGCTACAATGATAGATGGTGGAAAAATATGACATGCCACATTTGTGAATATTTTTGATTTCAATCTCCTTTGCTGAACATAATAATTTATGTTACCTGCAATTAATAATACTGAACACTACATCAGTTGTGAGTACATTATCAGTACCACTCATGAGAGTGAAGTTATAAATAACAATACGTAAGACTCCCATGAGTGATGTACAAATGGGGGGGATTAAACAGTTGAAGCTCTGGTACATACTACAAGCCATGATATAAGTTTAAAAAAATGAAAACGGAAACCTTCATACAAAGGTCATTAAATTCTAATTGCATGCTCTGTTCCAGACAAACTGCACATAGTAATGTGATGGATAATATACATTAACAGTTACACCAATGTGATTATTATTCCCAGCAATTACAATCCACCAAACTATTTCCAAAGGCACTCTTATTCACCATAGATATTTTTTGTGTTAAAAGATTACGCACAGCAACAACAGATGCAACATTCAATCTGAAAATGCATCATTAAAAATATCATTATATCACTTTATAAATAAATGTGAAAGGAGATCAGTGGTAGTACAAGCATTCAGAAAAAATGACACAAAGATTTCACATATTTGTTATTTCCTTCTGTCACAGTATAACATTTTAAATAATCTAACATATTCTACCCTTGGAAGTGTTTGCACAGTTACGTTAATATTCATCATCAGATGCTTGACCGATGTCTGTATTTCGAGCCAGCATATAATTATCCATGTCAATAGAACGGCAGTTGTTGATTGCATAGCGAAGACGTTCAGCCATGATCTCCTGGCTGCTGTAAGGAGGCAGGCGCAGTTGGAAGAAACATGTCTGTGCTGTAGGTAAACCATCTGGTGCACGATCAACTTTCATCACCTAAGCACAATTCAAGTGGTGAATAGAAACATACCAGGATAATTACTGGAAGATCTACTTTGCCCTCAACCCGTTCTTAACATTGGAAGAATTAAAAAAATATGGTAGGTCAGGGTTTAATTGAGCATTCAATATACAGTACAGCCATGTTAGAACAAGTATGGCTTATAATGGTAAATGTCACTGACACCAACAGTTATGTAATGTTACATAAATGGACAAATCTCATCTAAAATGAGGACTTTCTAGCATCTTCATCATTATGAGAAATGCATAATGGCCACTATTTTCCCGTAATTTTTCTGTGATCTGTATTTACAGTTTGCTTGCATTAACCCATACTCTGGACCTTCCCCTTGTTCAGGGAAGGACAAGTTGGCATTCCAGTGTCTGAATACTGTATGTCTGATAGAAAAATAACTTAGCCTTGTGGCAGCTTAGCATGCTTACATAGAGCTGTTATAATATGCAATCAAAAACCAGTCACATATGTCAGTCCGTTTTATTAATCTACCAAGCTTTATTTTTTACAAGACATATTAAATGAAGAGGTTGTGCAGAACAAAATTAACTACAGATAGTGAGGTTGGAGTGATGGAGGAGTGTCCAGTCGTGATCTGTTTTAAGCTACTGTCTACGCATGTGCCTGGAAAAACTGAGTAAAACCCAGTTCTTCAATGGGACAGCAGGTCCCTGAGCAGTGTCTGAACCAGGTGCCTTCTAAGTACAAAAGCCAAGAGTGAATGCCACTATATTCTCCATACAGAACCTTGAAGTATATATTTTCATGTCAAGGAAGTGAGTCAAATACATGATCCATTAAAGGAAGAAAGATTTAGCACAGCTCATAGGAAATTTGATGGCAGAACATTTACATGTTTAAGTATTGCGGATAATTACAAAATACTGAAAGACATTTACCAGCCAACTCTCCAAAGATAAAAAATAAAGAATAATAATGAACAATAACATAATTTTTCAGAGTATTAGTGTTCATTACTTTAATAAAAATGATCTCTGATTGCAATACTTTGGCAGTACTCTTGCCATTCTAGCCTAATTCTGAGAATTGCCTAATCAAGTTTCTTTCCTTTACTGTACTTAGTCTTCCTGAAAACATACCTGAAATCTCTGAGACAAGTCAGCTAGATTGGCTGGCAGACGGGATCTACCGGAGACAAATCGCATAAATAAAACCCTTTCTGCATTAGTAAACCCTTCCAGGATGTCCCACAGCCACTGTACAAGTAAATTATTTTCATCCAGCTCTCGATACCTGTAAAAGTACATGCAAAAACATGAACAATTTAATGTGTCTGCAACAAAACTTCTCTCACTATTGTTCTTAAGTCATTGCATTTGAAGTTTACTTATCTGACACCATAATCTGACCACTGTTACATTCGTTGTGATCATGGAATAAGAATCTCACAGCATTCATAGTAAGTGAACAACAGTATTGGTGATTTGGATATTGTCACAAATGAAAATGAATATTGATACCTTACAACTCTTCTGAGCAGTTGGATTGATATGTGGGGCAATCCACACACCAGCTGCTCCAAATGCTGAGCTGTAACCAGCGACAAAAGAGGAACAGGGACAATCCATGCCATTCCTTCTCTCATTGCTGCCACCTAAACCACAAATCAAATGTTAACATAAGTCACTGAATTATTATTACTTCAAACATAATACAGTATATAAAGACAGGTATCCCAGATAGAATGACCAGTTGTGTCTTCCTGAATAAACAATGAACACCTTAAAATCTGCCATACATATTCGCTTCGTACTCAGCAAACCCTTGCCATCTGTGGGGGTTACATTCTCAAAAAGCCCTGCTAACAGTAAAAGTTACAACCTTGCGGAAAAAATGGGGCTAGGGCAAACAAAAACACACAATAATGTGTAATTTAATAATTAAGCCTTTGACATTAAACAACACATATGCAGTGTCACATGGTGATGGGTTCAATGATGCAGCTGAATGATGCAGCATATGCAATAAGAAATTATGGCCATTCTTGTACAGCCCTGTTGGGGTTTTTTTTGCTTTCTTTCTTTAACAGTTCACATGAAAAAAATATTAAATCCTGCAATTTAAACTGAGGGTTCTGCAGACTGCACCAGAAATTTAATCCCAGTGCCAAAGGGTTAATAAATATTAAAACATTTTTGTTAACTTTTTTGTATGTTGCACACCGTGCACATTACAAAATATTAAGACAAACTGACAAATATGTACACTATTCGCAATGGTGTATTATATTGAATTAATGTTACCCCTACATGTTTCGGTGGTGGCCTGAACACCAAAACATGTAGGGGTAACATTAATTCAGTATAACACACCATTGTGAATAGTGTGCATATTTGTTGGTTTGTCTTAATAACTTTTGTTAGCATTTATTGGAATGATGTCAACTGCTCCTGGCTGAAGGTTGTCACAGTGACTGACTGACACAAGAGTGCATGGTGGAGGAAACAGAAGAGCTAGTAAAGACAGAAGTCATCTTTGAATGCTCTGCCATCTTCTGTATGTCCTTAACACACCTCCTTGTATGGGGCTATGACACAGATCTTGATGTTTCCCTAATCCTGACCTCAATTTTCTTGATGAAACAATCAATTTACTTAAACCATAATGACATCTGACTGCAGCCAACTGTCATTCCCCACTTCAACTTATCCAACACCTCCACTTACTCTAACAGAGATGTCACTTTTCTTTCCATCCTTAGACTCTTCATCAATACATACATTGTCATTTCCGAATATAATTACAACACATGGGCAACAATTAGTTCTAAAAATTGTGAGTACAGTCAAAGTACATTCTGTATCATACAATATCTAGGTAGATACTGAGTGGGACACATGGGCAGATGTAGCTTTTTTGTGTTACTATACATGTGCGACCAAAAATAAGCAGGGGAACTATGCCATGATGCACAGGGGTTACCACAGTAATTCTTCAACAAGCAAGAAAGTTGTGTGTGAATGAAGGTGGGCCTGCCATAATTTCAGTTTTTCAACAATTTTGTGAATGTACAACTAGTGCAGTTTGGAGTTACTTACACCTTTGTATGTGTCTTATTCGGTCACTCTCGATGCTGAACAAATAAGTTTGTTGTTCCTGCATCTCTGCAGACTTGAAAGCACTCCAGTTTTGTAGATGTAAAATCAGACACTGCCAATTTCTTACAGTCAGTGACTACTTACAATTTAAGTTACTTATAACTTGATTGTGTATTGTAATTGTGTTCCATATTAGACAATTTGCTTATGTGAAACTCACTGCAAAGAAGGTGTGGTAACCTCCGGTTTTTCAGGCCTCTGACAAAGTTAAAATGAAGTGGAGCATACCAGACCACTATACAGTAACAAAATAGCTTAAACCTGTAACATTCTAAATTAATGTGATTTAATTAAAGAACAGTGAGGTGTAAAAAATCACACTAAATTTTATTGATAAGAACAGGGCAGTGTCCTTCACATCCTCGACAGTAACTGATGCAGCCTGCATATGTTATATGTGTGTTACCTGAAGATCTAGTTCATGCAAACGGAAGTAAATGGCTTGCTCCACATATTGCAAACGATTGTGAAAAGTGAGGGGTATGCTCCTTCCACCAGCTACAATAGGTACCAGTTGGTTTGTCCAACTGGTACCTTCAAAACATTCCAGAGGGATCACCTGAAATACAAGAATTTATTAACAGTACATTTTTTAAAGCAATCTATTCTCACCCTAGTACCATCACAAATACACTGAAATAGCGTGAACAAAGTGACACCTATTATATACCACAATTTTAATAGAAACTGAAAATCAAGGCCAAAATATAGAATTTTGGTAGATTTTAATAGATAACACAAACACACAACTCCCAAACAAAAGTGGTTACGCTGCTTTCCAGCAATGACTAGTGGTTGTACACCTCCTGTGGTGTTTAAGGAATCATAAGACAGTTTACAACAGCAATATGGACTGATGATGATCTTGCACTTGTTCAAGAAAATATTACACCAGGTATCTTACACTTGAAGTTTGCCTCACAGTGTTACAGTCTAAGAAAACAACTACAGCTATTTGTACTGTCCATCTGAACAAATAAAATACTTCGCAATGACATTGATGATGATGACAAAGACAAAGGATTTATTGTTACAGCAAAACTTAAAAACTTTTCCAGACAAGCACATTAACGACCTCTTCTATCATCACCTTATAAAGAAATGTAACTACATCAGAGCTTAGTGCACAAAAACAGGAACAGAAAATATTACTACTTACAGCTGATACCCTTAGAACTAAAAGCCTGTATAATATGTAGCACTATCTTAGTGCTGGATAAGTCATTCGTAAAAGTATAATTTAATTACTTCGTGGAATGTGGCTTCAGTAACACCAGACAGATGTATGTCCCTGATCCCTCTCAGACTCTGGGCATAGAGACTGTCTGTCTCTTCAAGATCATCTATTGAGACTGGCTCTCCTACTAACAGCTTCCATACCAAGGGAGCCAGGGGAACAGCAAGAGGCTTCTTGGTTCTCACTGCAACTCCGAACAGAATTCCTGCAAGTTCATACCAAACCATGTATCTAGATTCTCTGCTGCCAGAATTAGTTTTCATCCCATTCCTTTCGTATAAGCTTGTACAAAAAGAAATCAACCCTTTAAAGACAAAGCGTATCTGTTTTATACAAGGATTCAGTGCATACTGCGCTGTAAACACTTTCCACTTCAGTTATAAACACCAGTCTCTTAATGTTTTATAAGGCAAAAGTTGCTGTTTGTTCTGAGATCCATACAAAACACATAAACGCAATATGGGCACCACGTAGAATTTTTTAAAGTTAAACCTGGTCATATGTAAAGTTACCGCTTGCCTTTAAAAGGCAAATTATTTTACATTAAACAACTGTAAAAGCAATGTCTGATAGCAATAATTCTCCGGTGCGAGGGACACTGGATGCACATAATCTACCTCGCCATGAAGTACTGAAAAGACAACAAATTGCAGCTTCACTCTGTCTCACTATAATCACACTCAAATGTGGCATACTTTTTCCACTTTTCTGGCAGAATAGAAATCCCTGAAAAATATAAGTCTCTGTCTAACTCCACAGAGGATGCTTACATTTATCATCACTTGAAAACAAAGAGTCCATTACTCAACCGACTTCTGAGCAACAATAATTCAAACCAAATCATAAAAATCTTTTTCCATTTGATCCATTACAATATTCTCCAAGTGAACTCTCTGTTTGAACAGTTAGAACCTCTGCTTTAAGTTGTAATGTCCCAGATTCAAGCCCAGAGACCATCTGCCCTTATAGAGGTTTCTTATAGTTCTTCTCAGTCCCTCCAGGTAAATGCCAGGACAGTACTTCAAATTTGGCTATGAGTGCTCCCACATCTTTTCCAATTCATTATTCACTAGTGATCCTGCCATATGACAAGGTGTTTTTAAATGAAACAAACAAACAAACAAATAAAGGGAACATTTCCCACCACTCTGTGTGTCAGTCTTCCATGTGACCTCAATCCAAGAGATTTACCAACCTCACTTTCTAGCAAGCTAAGAATCCCAATGGGAAGTATATTTATTAGACATGTCCTCTTATGAGACATATCCTGTTAAATTTCTTTCATTACACTTGAAATTAATTCCATTATTAGGCCTATATTAATAGACCATCTTAGTAGTTAGTAAAGTTTATTTAAATATTCAAATAATTCCAACAAATCGGCTTACCAAGGAATTTGAACCACAAAAGATGCTGGGATGAACAGAGCGTTGGGTTGAGCAGGTATCGGTCACGGTTGTAACCAGTATCATTAGTTGCATTTGGTGTGGGCACCAACAGAGGTACTGCTCCGCTGATAAGCTCCTGACACATTTCAGTGATGGTATCATCAAACACTCCACCGGCATCATCAGCTCCTTCACCCACTAGTTTCACCTACACAGCATGAATAGCACTTTACTGTTCTTATCAGAACTGTTTATCATTATTTCCAGCATTAGGCCAACTTGATATGTTTGGTGAATTACAAAATCTAATCTTTCCACAATTTAGAGAATTTCTTTCAGTGTTTTTTTCTGTGATCTTCAAATTAAAAAATATCAGCTTTTAATTAAATTGGGTAACAAGAATCACAAAAACAATATTAATGTTTTATGTGCATGTAGACTTACTATACAACAGATTTAGAAAGGCCCAGGATAGCCCAGTCAGAAAATGTCCACCTATGGGCCGGATAATTCCCAGTCCCAGTGGTGTGTGTGTGTGTGTGTGTTAACTGCAATGAAATCTAAGTACATTATCCATCACAAAATTTGCAGATTTATATCTAATCTCTGACACCGCAAATACGCATATCTTCACTACCCTATTCTTTGTTTCATGAATGTTACATTAGTTAAGTGATACTCCATTTTTAAGTAATTTTCAACTGTTACCTTAAAGCATGCCCTTAACTGTAAACCATGACGACAAAGAACAAAAATGCTATGCTATTTGAAAGTCTGTAATTTCTGACAACTATCAACTATGGAAATGTCTGCTGCTATTTAATTACCTTCCAAGCTCTGGATGGTAAACGAAGTTCTGCTGGCTTCATTTTAACAACCTGACGTGCAACTTGCACAAATATTGGTTTGCAGCGGTGTCCTCTTGTTGCCAGTCTTCGAACTGTCACTTGAGGGCCATAGTTTCGACCCTGCACCATGGTACGTCCCACACTTCGAACTAAGGGCAAAGTGTAAACTCTTGGAGCTAGCAGTGGTCGCAGCTGAGATGATGTAAAAACGCGGAGGGATGGGGTCAGCCATTCATACTGCTATATAAACATTATTCAAATTAATACAAAAGGTAACACAAAGCTTTCACAGATGGGTAGGATTATGTTGGTTACTTACAGTTACACTCAGAGAAACAGCTGCCATGTATTTTATGTACGTTTTTGGTCATGTAACAATAAAGTCCTGTATTAACTCACACAATTTATACATCCACAATTTTTGCACATGCCTAATTGTGATAAAAATTTCTAGAAAACAAGAAAATTAAATACAATATATCTACCTCTAACTCTAAGCCACCACCTGTTGGTAAAATAAATATAATTGATAAATCATGCAATTGTGACTGTACACTGTTAGCCACTTACTTATACAGAGTTCACACATACATCAACAGTTCCAAAGTAATGGAAACAGCATTTATACTTGATACAACTCATCAAACATGCACACATGAACCCCCCAAGTCCATGGCCAAATAGCCAGATGCAGATGGTTAGGGCAGAAGGGAAAGAGATAGAGCATAAGAGGCAAGCAGTACAGAAGAATTTTCAATCAGTGATTTTTTTTTGCTGTTAACACGCGCTGTAGACCTACTAGTATGAGGAACTGCCGAATTATTGTTGAAATAGCTGAATTATCATAACTGCTACAGAAAATACAATTAAAGTTGAATGCAGTACGGCAACACGATATGGGAAATGTTAATACCATCTTCAGTGACAATTATGTGCCAATTTCAACTTTATTAAGCCATATCATCATCTCAGCGTTAATCTAGAAACCACATGGGCAGGTTTATACATGCAAATATTGATAATGGGTTGCCATATCACATTCAACTTTAATAAAATTTCTGCAAACTATAGGTCAGTTAAAATTTTAGCAAGGGACATTTTTGTCTTAATATTCTTCAAGGAATTATGTGGAGTCCACAGGTATGATTGCCCAGACACCTGTGTATGTTTTTTAATGCCCATATAAGCACAATGCTATTATTTGCCCTTACATACCACACAAGGTTTACAGGCATGTCCACAATCCGTTAATTGCAATGCTACCATGAACTGTCCAGAACGTGCCATCTCGTGATATTCACTGTCTGTCTTAAAACTTGCATCTCTATCACTCCTGCTTGCACAGACTCTGCCAATCGAACACTGTGATATAAAAACCTCGGTAATGTGAATAGGGGTATTTTCCTGAAAATTGAAGATTCTGAAGATGGGTCACCTTACATGCAGGGTTGTCTTCTATTCAGGTAAACACAATAAAGAAGTGCCTTCACTTCTGAAGCTAGTTATGTACTTGTAACACTGGTCTAACCTGAGGGCAGAGAGGTAGCAATCTCCAGCACGCATACAGGGTGTCAGAGAAACGATACAGAAGTTTCAGTCGTGCCTGTATTGCAACTACGGACATTCCTTGAAGGTGACCATACTGAGGAGGGATGTGTACTGGTAAACCAAATCGCAAAGGTATTGACACTCCTGGGCTTCGCCTAGGCAACGAAGGAGATGTCCATGCTGCACTGTGTGTCCTTCCAGTAGAAATCTGAATAATAAAACAGTTTACCGATGGTTGATTTCAACACTTAATAATTTTCTAATTTAACAATAATTTAATTTCAAACAGACATAAAAGTTCAGTATTTCAAAACATTAACATCAGAAGCATTAATTCATTAAGCAATCATACACTTCTTAAGACTGTCTTGAAAGTTGTACAGTTACGTGAACATTTGCATCTATGATGCAAAGTAAAGTACGCTGCACATTTAAGTGATAAAACACGAGAAATTTTGTCTTACTGCCATTCAAGAGCACTTTATGTCATACTATTTTGATACCTGTTATCACCACAATCAATTTTTCCGTGCTTCAGAGTTAGTCTCTTCTGTCTACCTCAATCTTTGCAGCTGCTTCTCTTTGTCCTTTTGAATAACCTTCACATTTGTTCTTCTAATCCCACACCTGATCTTCCTCCACAACATCTGCCAAGCACAGGGCCAGTTTATAGGACTATTTGCAATCTACACAGCTGCATGTGGCACCACTACTCAGTGAGCCCTGTCAAGGCTGGTTGTGTATCAAATTGTCTTAACCCTTACACTACGAATGGCGACTGTCATAGTCGCGCAAGGGGCATTTAAACAGTCTGTCTGGGACGAAAGACGACCTCAGTTGTCGTCAATATTGTGTCGATTTGGAAGCATTTTTTTTTTCACCCCTATCCCACGTACCTCTCAGGATTTCTGTGTGGTATGTTCCCTGTAGGTGAGAGCTGGTGTGTGCAGTTATAAATGCTCCCTGTCCACCCCTGTAAGGCCTCCAGCAGTCGCGATATATATGTCAACACATTGTCGAAGTGCACATTTCTCGGCTGAGTAATACCGTTCTGAAGAAGGAGTGTTTTGTTTATCAGTCGCACTGGAGTTGTGTGTGGGTTGAATATCAACAGTGTACTATGAAGCCAGTTACTAATTGACGGCTGAATGGTTTTCAGTGGCGTACTGTAACACGTATTTTCAGACTGAACTAATACAAAAATACCGGAGATGTCCATGAAAATCTATGTGTACAGCTACAGGAGGGCTCACAGGCGTGTCTGTTGTAGTTCTGGGGCATTCTGTAGGAGTTGTGTGGCAGAAATGTGTAACACAGCCGTCTAATATACTAAAAACTTTGTGTTCAACCATGAAATACGTGGAATTTTTCACAGCATTTACATTGTAGGCTTAGATCTGTTTTGCTCTCATCATATAAGTTGGTCGTTAGTTAGGGTATTAGATTTACGAGGGCACAGGAATACAAAACTGTCTTTGTAACAGTTAGACCAGGGTAGTGTTCAGCAAGCAGTAGCCATAACAAAAATGAGGGACCTGGTGAGGAGGAGGAGGAAGGAGGAAATGGAAACACATGGGTCCACTGCTTTTCACAGCGAAGCCAGGACGAGGTAGTAACCCAACCAAACAAATGACCTTCAAAAGATGAACCCGTACAATGTTTCACGCTTAGCGCTTATGTTGCTACAACTGTGGTTAGACACAAACATGCTTATGGCGACACAAGCGCATTCTTCCTGCCATGGACACGAAGGCTTGATAACCCAAGCCATTAGAGACTGACAGAGACCAAACTAAGGCGAGGAATATGACTGACCATGGAAAATAAAGACAGTCTTTTGAAACATTCAACCAGGCTTATGCTAAATTCTATAACCCCTCGGAACATTTGGCAGTGGACAAAGTAATTGTAAAATTCAAAGGCAGGGTTATATTCAGACAGTATATTTCCAGAAAAAGGAAAACTTTCGACATCGGAATTTATAAACTGTGTGCCAAATCAGGTTATACACATGACATGAGAGTGTACTTGGGTAGAGACTCATGCTGCGAATCTGACGACATGAGTGCAACACACGCGTGGCGCCTTCTTTCGCGGACTATCACACGAAAACTAATTTGTGTAAATAGTGCGGGCGAATGTGTATGTGTGTGATGATAGAAGAGTGATCAAAGGTGCCACGCATCTTGTGCAGCAACCAGAATTATGTGAATAATAAAATATTTACCCCACATTTTATATAATGCATGTAATTTGCAGGACTAAATTTATTGTAAAAATTCGTGAATATTTTTTCCCGAATTCACCAATTCATAAACAAACTGGGAAATTTTTTTTCATTAAATTTGAACGAAAAGTCTATGAGATATGCTTTTTTATCCAACAGCAAGCGTTAGAAATTAAATGCCCAGAGAAAAACCTCGGCTGGGGGACCTGCGTCAGGGGATTTAATCGCGGAGTGAAAGGGTTAAACATATTTTGCATGTAAATTCTTACAGTGCTCTATATAGAATAATTTCAGGGCTATGCACAGACAGAAGCCCCAAATTTATATTTTTATTAGGCCCAAATATGTCTTAGATTGGTCCTGCCCAGATATCTACCTTCTGCAATAGTTATTTTGAATTTTATCTTCTTCCATTCCTAAGATATAGGCCACAAAGACAAATTCTACATTTCTTTCTTATTTAATGCATAAGGGTTTTACCTTTCAGCTTTCTAAATAGTCAATGTGATTACAAAAACAGACAATTAAAGAAACTTCTGCGTAGTAATCAAAACCAGAACAGGGCAAATTTCTTAGTCTTAGGCCACAACTCCACTCATGCTTTACAAATAAACTTCAATATAATGTTGAATTTAATGACACAAGACTCACAGAAATTTCAACTAAACCACATCTTATGGGCTATGCTCATTACGATAGTAAGTGCCAGTATTAGGCACCAATATATAAGGATCAATGCTAACCTGCTTAGCACCCTTTCCTGAAAGAGCTGAAACCAACTGTGGCTCTCTCACAATGGCTGTATGACCAAGACCAAGCTGACCATCACCATTGTTACCCCACCCCCAAACATCACCAGCAGATGTCAGGGCAAGCGCATGCTCTGCACCTACTGCTATCTCTTCAACAAAATAAGGATTCAAAGCTGGAACCTAAAAAATACACACACATGTATATATAAAAAAAACAATTCTGTCCGCATGAAACAAGCACATTCAATACCATTGCCTAAGGTCTACTGTTTGAAGTACGCATGATTTTTGTGACATTTCAGCACACATCACATTCAAGTAATCAGCATGTCTGTTTCATATTCAGGACATCTTATCCAGTTCCTGGCTCACACAACTATTACCCTCATCCCCCTTTGCAAATGATATGTTAGTACACTTACACAGATCACAGTCACTTTCTTACACATCCTTTCCAATTCATCATTCACAATTATCCTCTAATTCAACATTATACAATTTACACAGCTGAGGAAGATTAATCAAATAAACCACTAAAGAAAATATTTCAGCAGATCCATCAGTTCCTAGCTTCAGGTGACAAGTTCTCATGACACTGACAGTTACCCTTCTGTTTATTTTAATTAATTAATTAATTTATTTATTAATTCATTAATACACTATTATACTGAAAGGAATTAAACGCAGAGCCCTTTGGTATCAATTAGTACATCCTGCCAACACAAGAACAGCAAAGAATAAAAGAAAACTATCAGCATGACAACCAAACTCCAGAAAAGAGAGGCAGCTCAAGCTTCCAAAATCTCATATAATTTACAACAAATATATTTCAGGCAAGAGCCTTTACAATAACAATGAAGGGGCATAAAGCACACCAGCAGCCAGGAGTCTAACAAAAATCATACATGAAGTAAATGGCTAATATTATTGCCACTTAACAGTCACATAACATAATTTCATGATCTGAGTTATCAACAAGTGTCATCCTATACACTAACCTGCTGTGGTTTTGTGTGGCCACGAGCCCTACAGTCAGGTTGACCAATGAGACGGTCCATCCCACAAGTAAAAACATGTCCATCTTGTGTGAGAAAAACAGTGAACTGAGTTCCACAGCAAACACGCTTCACACCAACGCCACAAAGCATATCAACTTTCTACAAAAATACAGACAAGATATTAAACGCTGTTATCCGATCATGTGGGGGTAGCAAAGGCCACTTGACTGATTTTTCCAGAGAAATGGATTGCTTCACCACTGTCAAGGTAGGTACATGTTGGAATGTGTGGAGGTACAGGTCACAACATTTGCAGCAGTATAATAAACGGCAATTAGTGTCAGCTTACACAGCAAAGCTAAGAGGTAATACACATGCCACAGGAGTGAGAAAAATTATGAAAAGTCAGGCAGCATAAATGTTCCAACAACAAATTCAGGTATACTATAAGCTAAGTTAATTTATAAAGTCTTAATGCTGAGTCAAGTTACCTGTGGAGTTGATTTTGTGGCTGTGTTTCCAAGTCCTAGCTTTCCATAGTCTCCATCACCAAATGCCCAAACAAGGTTGCCGTCAGATGACACACACACAGTGTGATTCAATCCACATGCCACCTGGCCAACACTGTATCCATCCAATGCTGTCACACGTTCTGGCAATTTCTTATTTGCTGTTGAGCCCAAACCAAGTCGACCATAATCACCATTTCCAAATGTAAATAACTTTCCATCAGCTGTTACCACTGCACTGTGCTTGAAACCACACGCAACCTGCCAGAATGAATTAAAATCTTTCAATTTTATATTGTTAGCACCATGCATTTTACGGTATATGAATAAAATATACCAACTAATGCACCTTTCTTTATTAACATTAACTAATATTCCCTGACATACGTTTTGGCGTTGTAAATTGCCATCATCAGGGGGTCACTTAGTGTGGAGTTCACTTAATCATCCATTTGGTTCGGGAGCAGAACATTTAAACTCACTAGTTCACTCTATCGCTTTCAGAAGCACTGATTCCATTCACAATACACACATATATCTTAGCGATCACCAAGCTAAGCTAAAATATGTAAAATAATGTCATGTGCACTTGTCTTTAAAAATGTAAAAACAATGAACTATGCTAGCCTGGTTTCTGCTTACATACTTCCCAGTTAGCACATTTTTACACCTTAAGCACAATAGGAACACATCACAATGTACCATGTACAATATACCTTCACACAACTGCCCAACAACTTTCTTAAATCTCATGTTGACAGGTGCTGCATATGCCCTTCCCTCAGGTTTATCCAGTATTACTGATGTGCCCAAAAAGTGACATGTGATGGCATGAATGTCATTAAATATCATGAAAATCACACTATTAAGAGACAAGACAGATGCTGGTGCTTCATCCAGCAAGCAACACTTAATCTACATAATGTGGAATTATTTCTTTAAGTATACAAAGAAAGAACACATTGAAGGACGTGGCTCTAAATATATAGTTCCCAATTACCTGCACCACTTCTTCACTTTGTAAGGCTTCTACCTGTCGAGGCCGTCTCTGTCGATCGCTATTTCCATGACCCAGTTTACCATAGTCACCATCCCCCCATGAGAATACTTCACCACTTTCTGCAAGGGCAAGACTGTGGCCATCAGATCCACAAGATGTTGCCAGAGCTGTTATGACAAATCCTGAAAAAGATAGTAGGCCTATGTACATATGCCTCAGGTGTGGGTCTGTGGCCACTCATTGCTGGGATTGTGGGTTCGAATCCTGCCAGGGGCATGGAAGTCTGTCCCTTGTGAGTGTTGCATGTTGTCAGGTAGAGGTCTCTGGGTTGGACTGATCACTCATCCAGTGGAGTCCTACCAAGGGTGGTGTGTCTGAGTGTGATCGTGAAGCCTCACTAATGAGGAGACCCTGGGCCACTAGCGGCTGTTGCGCCACTGGCGGAGGAGTGCATATGAACTTCCTCATATAATTACTGAGTCAGAAACCCAAATGTCTGGCTCACACTATTACAATTAAAGAATTATTCAAACACTGGGCTCAGAAACATGTATGTATCTAGTTCTAAACAGTCCTAATGAAGTTCTGAATTATTTTTATTCTCTTTCACAAAAGTGCTGTACTTCTAATAGATGCCATGAATGGGATACATTTACAGTGTGCAGAGTAGTGGCTCATAAATCTGAAACTATAGTGATTAAATACTGTGGCTGGAATTTACATTTATGAGTTTTACATAAATAAATATCAAAATATAAGAGAATAATCCATATTTTTAATCGCATCTCCTACAATAACAGGGTTTATTATACATGACAGACCACATAACATGGAACAACTAACCCACCTTGTAGAGAAGATATGATGCTAAGTGAATGTAGATCATCAGAATTTCCTTGCCCAAGACGTCCATAACTGCCTTCACCACAAGCTAATACAGTACCATTTGCCTGGATCACAAATGTGCAGTTCTGACCACACACAATCTGTTGTGCTCCTGAGAACGATTCTGCCTCAACTGGCACCAAAGAGCTCCGACCTGCAGCAAAGGGATGCTTTATACAAAGACTAGTTCTTGGCTTACAAATATTAGCCTGCAATTTTAACCAAGTCATAACTGTGGCTGAAATAATTCCACTTTCATATCATCTCACCTGCTTCTCCAAGCTGGCCATGCCTACCACTACCCCATAAGAAAGCACGACACTTCCCACCAATCTGCCAATCATGAGGCTGCTGGGTCGACCAACTCATTATCTGTTCATCTGCTTTCAGGCTCCACACTGAATTATTGGTTGCAGTTAGACTCTCCTCTTCCTCTTCTAGGAAAATAATAACACACTTCACACATGCAGCAATATAAAACGCAGATACAACAAATGCCATATGAAAAAAAAAAGTTTAATTTTCCAAAATACATTTAATTGTCCATATAGTTTTTTTCATATAAAACTGTGACAATGCATGTACTAATGAAAATATGAATATGACAAACAAATACTGCATTCCAGTGGTGCAAATTTCTGAGAAACTTAACTAATTAAATGTTCAGTTCATCTAAGAACATCAAAATTCATAACATCATAAACTGTAATCACTATGTATCCTTCAAATTTCACATTATGGAACAATTCATTTACTATTCTATTCTTCACAGAATACAAAGCAGTGTCCAATGTAAAGAAACAAAGTAATAGAACAAACCTGGCACAATACTAAAACCAAATACCAGGTTCATTTTAAAAGAAACAATTAAAACATCAAGATCTGCTGGAAGTCACTGTAATTATATTATACTCGGTTGGTAGGATTCTAGATAGGGTTGAAGTAAAGTAAGACATGACATAGAGAAGAAAATAAGAAAGGTGGAGGTGGTGGCGGTGGTTGTATTTAATGCTCAGGCATTTGGAGGAATTCCTTTCACCTACTAACATCTCCACAGTTTCATTATCGACTGAGTATTCCAAGGATTTAGAAGTGTGCAATTTGAGTGGTGACCTTGATTCATTATGGATTTATCTTCTCTGCACAAGATACACAATGGTCAGGAATAAACTAAGCCCCTCTACAGATGTCAATTTCTTCATCCCCCACAACACTGTGGAGTTCTGCTTACATAGCTTTGTTTAGAATACCAGCCTTCCACTGGATAACTTTAAAATTATTGCACTTATCCCTGTGTCTTTAGCCTCCCAGACTAGCCCCCAACCAAGGTGGTCTTTTACCTCTGGAAAATTTTGCCCTGGGTAGCTCCATAGCAGATAAATTATTGGGAGGTTTTCTCAAGACATAATGTAGGTCATTTCTTATGCATGCACCGTTTTCAATATATGAGATGGTGACCTACATCATCCATTTGGTGGACTGCTTCTTAGCCTTGCTCCTGTCCTTCACTGTGTCTAGCAAGGGTAGCCCTACCAGTCACGTTACTTACAGCATAACTCTCAGAATCACACAAGCAAGGAAGCCTTCTCACCTTGTCAAGACCATGTTGAAAGTTGAAAAGTAAATACTGTCTGTATCAGTTTTCTTGAACCGTGCACATATTCTGCACTGCCAAATGATTTACTGCAGGTGCTGCTTTTTCCAAACAATCAGACAGAGCAATGCATGCACACAGTATAATGGAGGCCATAACCCCTCTTCCCATAATCCCAAAGCAGAAGTCTCAAACTTCAATCACAGGTCAGCCAAATAAATAATTTTGAAAATCAAGTGGGTCATGTCATTTTCAGAGATAAGGAAGTTAATTTTTTAAAGTAAATACATCATTAAGAATATTTCGTACCTTTAACAACAAAGCTGAATTATACCATAGTTACTGAATTTTAAACTTTACTTTATTGTTCTCTCTCCAGTGACATTTGTTATATGCCACCAAATCTCTATGAGCCTTTATAGCCCGTGAGAGAATAGCATTTAATTTAATTAAAAAAAAAAAAAAGTTCCTTGACACACTTCCATGCCACATTTTATAATCAGAGTAAGTTTGAGGGCTAGATAAAATAATATGCTGGCAGTGTGTTGCACACCTTTGCACTACAGTAAACAGCTCAACTTGTCTGTAGACTACTGTACGCACCCGCAGTTCCTTCCTGCACAAGTGCACAGAACTCCTGTGGTAGCTTCGTTCTGTTTACAAATGCTTCTGCTGTATGCACCCCAACACTGAAAACCTGCAACCACTGCCATTCTGGAACTGCAACAAGATACCAATGTCAGCACAAAGAGCATTCACTTGTGAGGGTTTCGCCTAAAAGCACTACTGTCTGATATGGGCATCGAAGTTCTACCCAGAATTAAAGACCAGTCTTAAAACATGCAGGAGGTGGACAACATACTCTCCCATAATTACCTATCATAAAGCTTACCCACAGTGAAGTGTTCCTCATGGTTGGGTGGCACAGGCTGATAGCAGAGTACCCTGTCCAGTCGCAGCACTAGAACCAGAGCTGCCAGGCACTTGAGATGTCCGCTATGTAACAGCTGCTCCCCGCTCAAAACTAGCGGCTTCTCATATTGATACTGTTCTTGCAGTAGAGTGGGTAGTGCTTGCAACAGTGCTCGCAGACATGGGGCACTGTGCAGGCCTGTCACACCTTGGCGGAGTAATGAGGCTCTTGCCCCTGCTAAGACACGACTCTGGGCCATCTCTGTCATGCCATACCGCATTATACGAACATCCTGTAAGAGACAGAGAGAAAAAAAATTAATGTGTTACAAACTACACTACTAATTATTATCACGTACTCACAAGAAAGATCAGATTTTGGCGACAAAACCATCTGGTAATATTAAATTTGTCACTCAGTGGATTTGCTAATGATGTTTTTCTCCCTGGCTTTACTTTGTACAAAAGTGGACGCAAATATTGATATAAAATAATAAACATGCACACAAGTGTACACACATACATACATACATACAAACAAACAAACAAACAAACAAACAAACAAACAAACAAACAAACTTTGGAACAGGCAAATTTTCTGTGTCAGGACAGAAATATAGTGAAACCTTCTAAGATGTTTTTGCTAACATTAAAAAATTTAGGCTTATTAAGTGAGAAAACATCTTCAAAGCAGAAGCCTGGAAAAATTGTTACATGTACAAACAATTCATTTTTTGTAAAAGTAGCAGAATTTATATAATTTGTAATTCCTTATTCTAAATAATAACTTTCAAGTGAAATAAAACAACTTTCTCTGTTATTTATCACGGCTGTTGGTAGAAAACTGACTGACCCAACTTTTGAATACACTGGTGCTGCACATAATGAAACATGTCCCAAATGTGACAATTCCTCTCCTTCCACAAAAACCGCAAACAAAAGTAAGTATATTTGCTTTATAGTAACAATATTATTTTAGAATATGAATTACGATTCGGAAGAGAAGGAATCTGATTTCATCTACATATAATGAATCTGTTTTCTGTTTTTATGTAATACTGTATTGTAAAAATATTATTCTCATGATAATTTTCTTCTTTTCTTAGATTTTGAAATACACTGTGTGTGTGTTTGTGCATGACTTAAAAAAATTCTCACTCCTTAAGCAGTCTTTATCCAAAAAAATTTGAAATACTTTACTATGCAAGCCACAGAACATTTATTTGAGGTTTCAAAAGTAGAAAAGTGAATGTTTCAACATCCACTAATTTCAGATCCTTCCATCAGTAGTGATTTTGATCACTAATAAGGAAATGTGTGACAGAATAAATATGCATTACCTTGGATCTACCAAAGCAGACAGCCAAACCAGTTTCCCCAAGCCAGGTCAAAGAGTGTACGCCCCCAGTTCCAGTATTGGTTTGCAACAGGCTACCATCTTGAAGGGACCATATATTCACAACACCACTGGGTCCCTTGTTGCTACCTACAATTGAGTATAACAAATTCTTATTAAATAAAGATTATCATGTTCTAGGATATGAGACTGTGTAGGCTGGTAGCAATTTACCAATATCTCAGACACAAATACTACCTCCATCTTCAGTGTACAAGAATATGTCATGCAGGGAAGCCTGAAAGCTTACAAGGTCCTAAACTGTTCTGCAAGGCTTAATCTTATACCCTACCCTCTTCTAATTTTTTTTCCTAAAGCACTTTTATGCTTCCTGTTTACAGAATGGAAAGTATTACAGTACAACCCTGATCTAAGGTCTCTTGATTTAAGGTTTTCCCACATTTTAGATTCATTTTTTGTGGTCCTGGCCAAAACCACAAATAAATAATGTACAATACTTCCCGATTTAAGGTTTCTTGGATTCAGGTTCTTCCCGCACTGAAGACATGAAAATTTGGTCCCTGCACTGTTTCTGATCCTAAATTTCAGGTCTGTGTTTATGATTTCTAAGTTTAGGTTGCATAACACTATGACTATGAGCAACAGAAGTGGAGTGACAGACTTTATTGCAAACTATTATAGCAGTGCACTACTCATTCTTTCTCTTTCCCTCTGTGTGCACATGTGTGTGCGCATGACAGTGAGATACACACGTTTCTAACTGAACACTGTTACTGGTTGATTATTAATCACGGATGTGAGCTACCTTATGACAGGCCATCATACACCATGCTGACAGAATATTGGACTTACAAAATGTCTTGTGCAGCAAAACTCAAATTTTAATTGACTTTTAAAGTTTTTTCTCTCATGTCTCATTAAACAAATATAAATACATACATACCAAATGGATTGAAGAAAAACAACTTTAGGTTTAAGTGTATGTAATGTTTTTTTTTAACAACAGTACTAATTTTATGTTTGATTTTGACACAACCTCCACTGAAGATTTTTCCTGCTTTAATGTATAAAAAGCTTGTCTCCTAAACAAATCTTAAATGGGGGTTCTACTGCATATTCGGTGAAGAGGTACTGTGACATAATAACTTAACATATATATTTCCAACACACGAACCTATTCACTCAGTTCAATTGTAACACACTGTCAACGGAATATCCCTAAATTTGTTAGGGTTCCCATGTGGTTAATATATCCATACATGCATGATCCCGAATGTGGCCAACTATTCATCTCTACAGACAAATCTCACAGCTAAAAACTAACAATTTCTTCATGCTACTCAGGCTTCTACTGTGATGAACTGACCTGATGCTAGGAGCAGACCATCTCTGTGGACTGCTAAAGATGTGACAGGGTGATCATACAAGTGACCCTGGAGCTGCATCACTAGCTGTGGTGCTAGTCTGCTGTGACATTCTTCCACATGGGCATCAGGCAGGGCCCAAACACTCACTCTTCCATGCACAGTGCCCACACACAGAAGCAGAGGCACAAGCCCTTTACCTGCAATGACACAGGATATAGTGTAACATCAAGTACAGGTATTTTGAAGCTCAAAAGTTATCATGTTCTTTCTTCAGGACCCTGCTACCAAGATGCATGTGCCTGCTGTGTTATCTGTTCATTAATTCAACAACTGATATGAATATGATAGGTACCTGTGAGTAATTTTTGTGCAATGTAGTATGAGCATGGTGTCTGATATGAATATGATAGGTACCTGTGAGTAATTTTTGTGCAATGTAGTATGAGCATGGTGTCTGATATGAATATGATAGGTACCTGTGAGTAATTTTTGTGCAATGTAGTATGAGCATGGTGTCATTAAAGGCTACTTCCTCTTAGTACTTTTACACTATCCCATCATCAAAATATCAACATGATGGCCATGTGCATTTGTCAGTAAAGCAGTCCTCAAATTAACATGTGCATACTGGTATAATAGAAGAGTTCCCTCACCTACAACAGGAGACCATTCAAGAGACACTGGTTCATGTGGTGGCACAAGCGTATGAACACATGTCCAGACACTTTCCATATCTTTCCAAATGCGACACACTCCATCCACCCCACAAGTTGCCAGTAACTGGCCCCTTGGGTCCCACTTCAAATTAGACAAGGCCCCCTAAAAGAGGATTGAAATCTTGGTTAGTATTACTCCCACGCAAAGAGTTTCAATATTCACTGGACACCAGCAGGTATGGACAAAATGGAAAACAGAAAAACTCTTGTTCCTGCCAGGAATCAAACCCAGGTCATATTACCCACAACCACTCACTTTATGGACTGAGCTATTCCAGTTTATCTCATAACATATGTCTAGGACAACTGTCTGCACCCTCCCTGTTAAAAACACAGCACCAAGAAAATCTTTACATTTAATTTTGTATGGATATTTTATGCATGTTTGCAAAATTGTGAGAAGTAACTATTAGCTTTGTCATGCCTGCCTGCCTGCCTGCCTGCCTGCCTGTCTGTCGGTCTGAAGCCATGGACAAACTCGGCTCTCACTTGATGGATTTTCATGAAATTTTATATTTGAGGCTTTTTCAAAGTCTGTCAGATTAAAATCTGACAAGCATAGCAGGTACTTTACATGATGACCTATGTAAATTTATGACAATATCTCATTAAATTCTTCTTAGAGTGAGAAATGTTTCAGACAAAAGTTGTAGAGAAAATCAAAGCACACATTTTATGTTCAATATCCTTTTTCTGAAAATTGTGCCATTTACAAGATATGTGGAAAAATATGGCACAGCCAGACAGACCACAGATTACAATATAACACAGCACACAAAACATGTAATTTGCAACCCAGATAACTAAGGTAAAAATACAGATACACATTCACAATACTTAATATTTACTGCCTTTCCACAGCAACAATGGTTACATGAATGCGCCTCAACATTATGTTCTGCATATACTGCCTGTCTTGTCAATGGCTGTGCTCACTGCTTCATTCCACCATATGCATTCTGCTATCATGAACTGTTAGATGGTAACTAACCTGATGTGCAGATAATAATATGGGCTGGAAGTTTGGATTCTTCCGCCCTAACTTCACTACTCCATCTACGAATGCAATGGCAAACTCCTTTTCCTCATCAAACCACTCAATGTGAGTAACTGAAACTGGTAAAAAGAAAGAAAAAACAGTAAAATCACACTACTCAGTTTGTAACGTGTGAGTACAAAAAATACTTCTCAAAGCAGTAAGACATATGTAAAGAGTAATAAAAAGACCAGTTTAACAGATTTCTCAGCTTCAACTTTTCACCCAAGAAAGGTGTACCTTCAACATCCTATTCACATCAAGACTTATTGACCAACATAAAAATACACAAATTATTAATAACACAGAAAAACTTTATATTAGTCAAACCATGCATTGTCATGAATCGTGGGATGTTAAAGACCAACTACATGCTCCTTTTAACATATATATCAAGATTATTTAATTATAATCCTACATGTTTCAAACCAATAACTGGTTCATCTTCACAGATATCACAAATTACAATTACACATACAATCCAGCAATATAAATACAACTTTTAAATACAACTGCTTAAAATACAACTGTTAAACAGTTAAAATACAGGTAAGTAAAATTTTACTTACTGTTAAACATTTAAAATATAAGTAAGTAAAACTGTACTTATTCATATTTTAACTGTTTAACAGCTGTATTTTAAGCAATTGTATTTAAAAGTTGTATTTATGTTGCTGGATTGTATGTGTCATTGTAATTTGTGACATCCCTGAAGATGAACCAGTTACTGGTTCGAAACATGAAGGTGTGGGTTACTGTATGCTGATACTGTGAAATCACAACAGTAAACACATTAATGTCAGTCTTTATTCTGGTCGATTGCTACATACAGTTTGTCCGTGTCGGACGTATTTACAAGTGTTTCTCCTTTGGTACTGTGGTGGCGAAGGGCTGCCTCAGTGAGGTCCGGCAGACGTTGCGCTCCCGACAAAACAGACTCCACTGAGGTAGCGCAGTGAGTGCCCGGTTGTGTACTGTGTCAGCCGGCTGCATGCAGCAGGCTGCGCAGTGGAGAGCCTGGGACAGCTCTGTGGTGCCGAGCAGTGTGTGCTGGTAGATACTGCGGAGTGTTCCGCAGGATGCGAGCTGTAGATGCTGCTACCAGGCCGAGTGGCGGATGATGCTCGGGAGCCGATCATGGAAGTTCATAGCACATTGAATCTTGATACTGAACGCTGGATCTGGAATACTGGAAGGCACAATTTTGGCTGGAAATGTCGCCTTTTATTGCTGGCCGTCGCTGGGCTGCCTGTCTGCAATTGGCTGGCAGGAAGAGCTTGTTGCAGTGGTGGGGAGACTGACTACCGCTGTACTGCGCGGAAAGGGCCGTTTTGCGTTTGTGGGGATGTTCCCACAAAGGATTACAATTAAATATCTTGATATGTATGTTAAAAGGTGCATGTAGTTGGTCTTTAACATTCCATGATAGAAAAACTTATAATATTAAGAAATGGCACTCATTAGTTTTGTATATACAACACCGCTATTTGCTTTTAAAACAAAAAAAGTACATACACTCAATGCAGATCAACTGCTTATCTTGTAACAATTACTATAAAATTGAGTAATGTGAATGTTTTCTATAATGCTCCCCATTCCACACCAGTTTTAATTACAGAATTATTACAATGTGTGCCCTCTGTCACTAATAAATTTGTGTGTCACGTATATTTATCAATTCGTACTTGTCCTTTGTATCATACATTATGCTATATACATGCTTCTACTGTTGTAACATTGTCATTTAAAGCAATGCCAATGAGAAAATCCATCATCATACAGTACACACTTTTGCAATAAGTTGTTTCCATTAGAGGTCAATTAACCCTTTAAAGACGAGGTGTGTCTGTTTTATATAAGGACTCAGTGCATACCTCACTGTAAACACTCTCCACTTCGGTTATAAAAACCAATCTCTTAATGTTTTATAAGGCAAAAGTTGCTGTTTGTTCTGAGAGCCATACAAAACACATAAACGCAATGTGGGCAACACGTAGAATTTTTTAATGTTAAACCTGGTGGTACGTAAAGTTACCGCTACGCTTTAAAAGGTTAATATCCCAACTATTGTGATGCTATGGTTTTGTAAGAAATTGCATAGTACTTTCCTTCCCACTTAATGAGCACATTTTTCCTGTAAAGTTCACAGTGTAGTAATGCCTTGGTATGTCAGCAACTGGTTTGTAAGTTCTCACTTATGTGACATGCACAAATTAATACCTGTTTTTCAATTTACAAGCCAATTTTCACTTACAGTATCGCCTTTCTTTCAAAAGCTGAGCATTGTTCCCACTGCTTTGTCTGCACTGAATCAGTTCCTGAATCATCTCAAATGCAGAGGTCCTTATCCAGACAACCCACCAATGCCAATACAGAACAATTTTCCTGTTTAATGTCATAAACACCTGTTCGTGTTACATTCATGTTCATAATAAGGATGGTACCCAATGCTTACACATTTTCCATACAACTTTAACGATGTGACTATTGTTCATGCACAGGTTAATACCTAAGAATGTTATTAAATGCAGTCATTGATCATGAGTGTTATTTTCTTCACACTTAGGTACCATTACATGTTGTATTATGGTAGACTTCATATGCTTGGGAAGAAAGTTTTGACCTCTGCAACCGGTTACTGTTTATAATATCGGCTGTAATGGGAAATTAATTTCTGTTTTGATAAAAGTAGTTTTTGAGGACCCAATTAAGCTCATTAAGCGAGGGATTACAACAGGTACAAAATGAGGAGTGTTACCTTCCAGCATTCATAATTAACTGGACCCTTACTTTAATACAAACATCCTTCACTATCATGCTCCCATTATTTTAATTTACCCAGCTTTTCCAACAGAACCAATTTTAAGAAAGTACTCTGTAACAGTTGCAAGGCAAACACGAAACTTTGTCCAACACTAGATATGGAACATGTGTATACTGTCTATTGACAAGAGACAGAGAGAGGTTTTTTAACGACAGTGTCAGTTGCTAATATTATATATAGCACTGGTGGTAGATAAATGAAACATGAGTATGGGACACTGGTAGAATGATACCAACACAGGAAAACCAACCTAGTCATCCCCCAGATTTACGTCAAAGGTGGTTCCTGCACCAGCAACATTAGTTAAGACAGATTTTTTCATAACCTCAAAGACAAAATGGGGAGGGTGGTTCCAAACAATCTGTTTTGACCAAGAGAAAAGATATATTTACACTTATGGAAGATTTACAAGAGTACACGATCTGACAAACAAATGACAATTTAAGGAGGGGGCATTTCCTCTGATTCTGTAGACGTGTCACCTGGATCATCATCTCCAATGACCAACAATATAAGTGGTGATGTACAAGTCCTTGAAAATGGAAAAGAAACCAAGCGCAGAACTCTGGTAGACAACGACCCCTTCTTCTTCAGAATCTCATCACAGAAAATCCACATCCTCGTAATTCCTTGTCTACTTGTTGCTCTTTGCTGATCACTCAAATCAATGTCCTTAATCACCTTTATGCCAGCATCATTGAGTCCAAGCCCCTCAATCAACTTCAAAACCGTCATGGTTCTCTCCTCAGGCTCAAGTTCAGGTTCCTCAGCTTCTTCCAGGCTCCTTTCTTCCAAATTTCAAACAGACTGTCAAGCGTAAGCTCATGATCATGGACGTTCAGCAACTGGACGGCATCTTCATCATCTCGAGCACAAATTTGTGTACTTGGCTTAATGTATTGGGTCTGCGGGCAAACCAGGTACGTACACAACACCAGAAGTTGAAACAATGTGAGGTGGGGGAGTACTGTACTCAAAGAAAAGCCTGTCCCGTTACCACTTTGTCCACACAAGATCCCTCATGGTCCGGGTGGGTATCAAACACAGAACCCACAGAGTTTGGCAACTAATGGCCTGAGCTTTGGCATGGCCTAGAACGTGTATAAAAATCAGTTTAAAGAAGACATGAACTCCACAGAGGAAAGGACTAGAGAAACACTAACAAACCACACCAGCAAACATTTTATCAATGAATGATATAAATGGGTAATAAACACATAATGAAGGCCCAGGAAGATACTGTGCACTCACCATACTGCTGTGAACAGTTGACTAGTTCTTCACGTTGTTTGTTTCTTGGGAAAACAGTTAGCATGGCAACTGAACCATTTATTGTCCCTACTAAGAGATGTTCCGGTTCATCTTGGCTTGCAACTTGTGGCCACGCCATAGACGTTATCCATGCGGGCTGTATATCAACGTGACAGTCCTCTCCTGTCTTGACCACATCTGGACCATCTGCAAGATTTTTAGAAATTGCTATTTCTAAAAACTGTGTCCTACTCCATCATAAATGTGACCCCAAACTTGTGATCTGCATACTTCATTACACTTAACAGTCTAAGAAAAATTCATATTAAAATTGTAAATAAAATAATTCTTTATATCCACACCTCATCTGTACGAAGCAGACATGCTGCTGTAGCTAGAAACCTTTATGTTTCAGTATTCTATTCCACTAACAAAAATACACTGACATGGCATCGTATCTGTGAAGGCTTGAAGCTGCAAGATATTTTCTATTTACCAACCTGAAAGGTGCCAAATGTTCACAGTTCTGCCAATGGCTGCTGCCACAAACTTCCCTGAAGCAGACCAACCCAACTGTGACATCAGTTCTCCACTCAACTCGCTTCCATATATATTTTCTGACTGATAAAATACCAAAGTGTGTGCCAGAAATGCCTGGTTAGCATTGGCTGAACACCAAACTCGTACTGTTCCATCATAGCCACTGTGACAGGAAAAAGCAGTGACTTGTACATACTGTACATATAACCTTCAATACAATGTGGTTATAGTTACAACCAAGTCTCACAGCATGGGCTTACACTGTACAAATACCCTGCTTCACCAAAGGATGGGTTAGTACCTTCACACTTATTAACGTTTATTACTCTATAATTACCAGTACCTCCCTACTGCTGTCACCAATACCAGTGAATGGGTGGATGGATGGATGTGGCACCTTCAAGCAACCAGTCTAATAACACGCATGTTCTGACAGTACTTACATGCCTCTCCTTCCTTCTCACACCTCAAGAGCCCAAGTACTGACAAAAACAAGTACTATCAACCTCAAAGAAAAATGTGCTCTGTTCAAATGGGACACAGAAGAATATTATACATATACACAACATATTACATAGGTAACGAAACAAGATGTTCACTCACTCTTTTTCAAATACTCACTGGGCTATAATTTTACCATACTATGTTTCTTTTTGTTAGCTTGCGATTTTATTATATTTTGCATATAGATACTGCTAGGTCAATTACAAGGGGTTTATGACAGAAGTATATTACACTTAGATTACTCAGCTTCTGTAATTTGACACTGCCTAGCATCCTGAAAAGAACACAGCATTCCAGAAAACAGATTTGCTTCTATCCACATGTGAGAGAGGGGAGGCACAGACGTGGTTATCTGAGATGGGCTGTCTAGTGATTGAAAACAGCTGTTCTATGGGACCCAACTGAGTAAGTGCCTCCCTATTCTTTTACCTGAGGAAAATAGACCCAGTTTCCAAAACTGTGTTTTCTGTTTAGAATACTAAAAAGTGGACAAAGTCTAGAAACTAAATACAGTAAAACTTGCAATATATAGCAATGCCAGGACCACAGAGGTGTCCAATCTTGTAATTTTAGAGACATTAAAACATTATTCCGAATGTGCACCTTGGTGTACCTAGCAACCTCATGGACAGGTCAAAACATTTGTAACTTAACATCCTATCCTGTTTTTCCTGCCAAGCTGTCTATTCCCATTTCACAACTACTCATATGACATGGTGTATACAAACTAACAATAATAATAACAAAAATACAAATGACTGTCAAACTCTTGGAACTGGTGCCAAGTGCTGCTGGTTGATGGACCAGTGAAATACAATCAGCCTCTTAGTCAAGTTCTAGCTAATGGAGCTTTTCAGATCACCCAGTGCTGAATATCACAGTGTTTGATGTAACCTTAAACAGATGGTTTTGTTTCTTGTTTGATTTAACAGTACTGTGCCAACTGTGCTATAATTAGTTGGAAACAAAGGATATTCTGGGGAGAAATTATAGGCCATATAAGGTATTACAGTACAATCCTTTACTTGGTGGCACTGGAAAAAACAGCCATGATTAGGAACAGTAACTCTCGAGTATGAAGCACAACTGCCAACCGCTACACCATAATGTGTAGTATATACAGAATGTGTATGTATTATATGATGTGTACTAAATCTCAAATTACCAAGAGGCAAGCATTGCTCGGTCTTCATGCCAGGCTGCAAAACTGGCACGATTGTCATGACCCTCCAGCTCCACCACAGAACACTGTGGCATTACTCCTGACAGATCAGCAAAACTGAGGCTTTCAAGATTCTGGGGTGACATAATTGACACCCTTGATGCAATACACTTCACCTGTGTCATGAAATGAATAAAATTAAAAGCCACGCATTACAAGAAGATATAAACTAATAGTAATAATGCTTATTAAACCAAAGCAGCAGAGGAGCATTACTATCTCCTATCTATACTGACAGTCAAAACACAACTCCTTTTTTTTCCGTATTTATCACAATATGTTTTGGTCATCTAAACGACCGTCACCAGGCAAAATACATATCTATAAGGAAAATGTGTTAAGGTGAAGGCCTCCCCTCTTACATTAAAATAGATTATTTTACATAAAATTTTAAAATGTATAAAAACTACAATGGTATAATGATTTATTATTTCCTGTGTGGAAATAATATGCTTATGTATGTTCCATTTATGTTTTGAACTATGATTCAGGTGCATAAATGCATTTACACACCCGAGGGAAAGGCTTCAGAGACAACTTAAACCTGTCTGAATCAAAACAGACTATAATATAGCCTCTTGAATTTTTAATTAATGATTTTTTCTGTACTAACAATAATTGTAAAGTCAGTCATATACAAATTATTAAAATTGTTCATACCAACTGCTGTGATGCCCACTGACGATGACTAGATGCCAACTTTGTAGACAGAACACAAGCTGCTAAGGCATCTGGTAGCTGTAAAGGGCTTATTACAGGGGCATCTGTCACTGGACTGCTTATCAGTTTCCCATCACCATCTTCTGTTTCAGGGAAAAATTACTCGAGGTTATTACTGTACATTATGTACAACTTGATTGGACTTAAAAGAAAGAACTTCATTCATATGACAAATATTTTAATGAATAAGTAATCAGACTCCCTTACTTTTATTTGGTATTTAGTCAAAATGTGGGTTTGTTTATGTTTATAACGCACCATGAAATTCTGTCATCTTGCCAGGACCTTAAACATGCACTTTCTGTTGTCTCGTTTAAGCATGTGATTTAACAAAAAAAGACCTCCAGACAGAATTTCCATTTCCCATTGTGGAATGTAAGGCTGTAGCATAACTGTAACTGAAAACAGAACTGCAGTACAAATACCTATCCACAATGTGCATCATCTCTCTATACAGTAATCACGAATTCATTAGCGTGTACTTTAACCTTTTAAAGCCTAGCGGTAACTTTACATACCACAAGGTTTAACATCAAAAAATTCTACGTGGTGCCCACATTGCATTTATGTGTTTTGTACGCATCTCAGAACAAACAGCGACTTTTGCCTTATAAAACATCAAGAGATTGGTTTTTATAACCAAAGTGCAGAGTGTTTACTGCGCGGCACACACCGAGTCCTTACATAAAACAGACATGTTTCATTTTCAAAGTGTTAATTCAATTCTGTGTCTTGATATCTATGAAAGTACAAAGATGTTGATACGATATTGATAAAAGTATGAACAAACCAAACTAACTAAACTAAAAACCTTTCTAGGAGGTCCAAACAAATGGAAAAATAAAAATAAATAAATAAATAACTAAATAAATACACATACACAAATGGTTCTTGAAAATATAAAATAGCAAGAAGACTTTAAACATTTAAAAGCACTAAATGTCAACACACATGGAACCAGAAACAAATAACAGGTTGTATACAAATGACGAAGTCATCTTAAATTTATTATCCACTCCAATACAATTTGATCATCAAGGAATCAATAATGGTGGCAAAACCCTTTAATAGCTTAAATAAGGCACTTTTGTACAAATACTCAAAGGAAATCCACTTCTGAAGCCAGAAAACGTTTTACACAAGAACTTCATATGTGGTAAAATTAAATGTTTCCTTACAGAAGTTTTGATGGAACTTCAAAAACCAAACTTTTTATGTGGGGAAACTTTATGAACTTTGCACTGAGGAACTAGAAATATCACTTGTATTTATAGGGGACTCGATAAAAAGTTAACAACATTCTTCATGCAGACCTCAAAGTTCTGTATCTCAGTGTTACACTTAATGGTATTTCACTAAAGCTGTGTGTTGGTAGTACCTTTAACAGTGCTGGTCAGTGAAGTACCACCATGAGAAGCCAACAAGCTAACAAGAGCTTGAGTAACAGCAAATCCAGGGGTAACATCAGGCGATCCAAGTCTGCTGCTTTGAGACTGATTTACAGCACCCATAGCAGCAGCTAGAAGCTCCTGTAAAATTAAATACCATATGCAGTAGACCCCAAACAGTAAACAGCAGATCTGAATATTTTTGGTGTTTCTTTATATACAGAGTGACAAAGAATGCTTTGCAGAGATCGTAATCCTCCCTCTACTCTCAAGTAAAACCACAAGTTGTATGTAGAAATTCATCTCATTCATTTTCCATTTCAGACTGGAGTGTCTAAGCATCTATAATTCTAAAGAAAGTATTATCAATTTGCACTGCATTTTGAATACTATTTACTAATTTACATCACAAATTGACTATCTGATGATGCACAGCTGGAACACGTACCAAAAATTCCAGCAATTGGGAATATATTAATTGTGCTGACTCAATTAAAATCTGATTGTGAATTTTACATTTGCACGTCACAGCTTCACCTTGAGGGATAAGGAAAAGGCACTATGCCTAACACTTCATAGCTCATGATGATGATGATGATGATGATGATGACGACGATGACGACGACGATACATTTATATTTGCCAACTGGCAAGTAATACTGACTATGTGAGTCAGTCATAAATTACTTTTTTTTAACAAAACACAAGAGACTGCAGAGGTATATGAACATTTTCATTTTGTTTCACCTGGTAGTAACTTTCTATTCTTTACCTTAGTGCACATGTGCAATACTAATTCTGAAGCCTCAGTATCTGTCTGTGCCAAAGCAGCAATAGCGCAACTGAGGTAGTTGAGGCACGTTGCTGTAGCTGGAGGCAGATGGTTTGTCAGATGACCTAACTGTAGACAGGAGGCTCCTCCACCAGGCCTGGGCCCCCCTTCAATGAGTGGTTGCTGCAGATCAGGAGACAATTCAACACGTCCCCCAGCAGTTAGGCTCATGAGACGAACTACCTTTCGGATATCAGATAAACCAATGGCAGCCAGTCCAGCTGGCAGACTACATGATGTTCCACTGCCATAAGAGAGGATCAACTGTTTCAGGATTTATACCTTTCAATTACATATGCCCTGAAATAAAGGCAGTCCTCATTTAACACTGGAGTTCCACTCCTCAAAATCACAACACAGGGCTACAGCAAACACTGTAGAATCGAGCAACTGCAAACAACAACTGAGCCACTGAGTAGCTAGATCTCACAAGCTGCTGGAGAAGAGGCGGGAAAATATATTAATAGAAGCCTGGGAAATGTTTGTCAAATATGAAGTCACTAAACTCTGTCACCATTAACCTCTGAACAACCTGCTTTGCATATGCAAATGCATGTCAAAAAATACCCTAGAAATTCACTTTATATAGTCAGGCAACAAGGAAATTCACTGCATTTTTAAGACATGCTGTACAATCTGGGTTTTACTTTCCACAAAATGCTGTTCATTTCATAATTTTCTCCTTTTCTGTTTAAACAGTACATTTTTCATAAACCATGTGCTAAAATTTAATACCAGCCCAGTCATTTAAAGGTTAAAGGAAAACAGTGCTGATCAAGGCTGTGTTAGATGAGGACTGCCAGTACCATTGCAGCATTTCCCAGGAGAATCAAAGCACTAGAAATGGATAAAACAATGTAAGATAAGCCATACTGTAAGTGACTAAATACTAGAGTGATTACACTGATAGAACTTGAAGAAGAAATGCAGTAAAATATGAAGAAGTCATAAATTTAATGTTATTTCATTCTAAAGTATGTCTAAATGCCTGATTACCTAACAGACAGCAATGAGAGGGCACTCATCACCACAGAACGAGCTACTAGGATCTGTGCAGCACCTGTGATCCTCTGCAGAGCCATGATGCGGTCTCCTGATGATGTAAGGAGTGATGCTTGCTCACCAAGAGATTTGTGTTTGCTATCTCCTTTACCATAGCCAGGCTTAAGTTGCCCTGCCACATAAATATGCAGAGGTGAAGAGAGAATTTACACTCTTAATATTATAAGTATGTGCAACACCAACACAGATTGCTATAAACAGAGATGACATACAAACTAACATACATTTGCAATCAAAGTGGGCCTAATATTCTGCACGCACCTATAAAGTTATGCAAAATATTTATCATACACAACTAATTAACTAACCCCACAGAGCAGAGTCCTTCTTGATAAGCAGTTCCTCAGCTCGTCAAAAAATTCTCCACTCTTTATGAGATCCACAGGTTCATTACTGTGTTCACAAGAGCCTACCAACTGGCCTCTCCTGAGCCACTTCAATTCAGTCCACACCCTCCAATTCTATTTGTTGAAGTTCCATTCTAATATTATCTTCTCAGCAACACCTCAATCTTCCAAGTGGTCTTTTTCCTTCGTGCTTCTCTACCAAAACACCATACACATTTCTCACCTCTCACATGAGTGCCACAAGCTCCACCTATCTCACCCTTGCTGCTAGGAATGACAGATGAGAAAACTTACATTTCTTTCAGCCAGTATCAAACACAAGACTTTGAAAGAGGGGGCCAAAAACCCCAGGCCAACCTACTGGTTCAGTGTTTCATAAAATATCGATGCCACTGCATGAAGTTCAAATGGTATTTAGAGCTGAATTACATACAGGGATTACTACAGATGGTGTATTATAAAGAGTGTGATTTATGGCTTATTTCAAGGTACTACAGTGGTGTCCACCTGAAGTGACAGAGCAGAACTATCAAAACCTATGTAAAACAGATAATGCCCCAGATGAGATTTAGGTAACCTCCAAAAATTAAGGCAGATACACATAAATACTGAAAATAACACCAACAAATATCCAACACTAAACATTAAATATGGAACACAATTCACTTGTGAATACTACAAATGGAATTTTGCTATCCTTGGGTGTTTCAGAGCTGTGTTGAATAATGGCTTAAATACATTTTTGCAGTGACTTCTCAAATCTTTATTTCTTCCTACACATGTGTGTTCAGTCTCATAGCTGTTTTGTTCACCTGGTTGACCAGAAGAAACAGATTCAAGAGTGACACTTGGCACAGCACTTGCTCCAAGTGGATCAGGCTCTTTCAGCAGAAGAGGCTCGGCAGCAATCCTCCTTTCTCCCAGTCCAAGGTATGGTGCTAGTCTGGAGAAGTGGTCAGGCAAAGGAGTCAATCGCTCCTCCGTCTGCATACACAGTATATCAACTTCTGTGAACGCACACAAGTACACATATCAACACAATAATTTAACTCAAGTATACTGTTTCTTCTGACAAGGGCAGGAGTCACAAATACACACACACACACACACACACACACACACACACACACACACACACACACACACACACACACACACACACATATATAAAATACTGAATTTGAATTTACACTTAACAATAAATCAATGGAAAAGAGGGATATATGCTATTGTAAATAAAAGTAAATGCAAGTGAAAAAGTGATGGATAAAAGTGATGGATGTATTATCCATCACTTTTTCCCTTGCATTTACTTTACTTATGAAATGTGTCATGTAATATACATTTTAAGAAGATTAATTTTTGAAAACAGAAACAGAAAATGACTGTGCAAAATAAGAAAAGAAAAAGTAGCCCATCTTGTATGCCAAGCCACAGTGACTTCTGGCAACAAAACACCAAAATTGACATGCTAACTTAGGGTCACCAAATATTCAGTTCTTCAAAGCACTGTCCCTGTTAATTAAAAGTGCATCTTAATTATCACATTTTTAAGCTAAATCCAAATTTGCCCCATTCTCTTCTGAAGGAAATACACCTTTGAAATAGCAACTAAATTCCTTCCAGCAGACTGATTCCTAATGCAACAATATTCCTAAGTGCAAATGCTTTGAGGCTGGTTGATCAACTACATCAAAATATGACAAGGTAGGTGTCTGAGACTAATCAGTTTGTCCATCAGTCTACTGTTACTGCTGCTATAAAATCTCTGCAAGCAATGTAAATGTGAAGTGGAAAATATCCTCTGTAGTGTGCTTCTTAACCACGCGTTTGAATACCAAATAAGACTTCTGACAGGCCATGACCGTCCCTATATGACGACGACATGTCTCCCCTGCAACAGTTTTCAGTTACCCTAGCATCCTATTTAAACACATCTTCCCTAGCTTGCAAGGAAGTACCCTTTTAGTATCAGTGTCACAAATATTTACTTTCAACATACAGTTTCTTCTGGCTTCTATTCTATTGTATTTGATTTCCAAGTGCATGTTCGATGGGATTAAAAAAACAGCAGGCTGCAGGACCATAGAATGGCTATTAACAGGCCACTCCATGTGCAGCAAGCCTTAAAAGTGCCCACATTTATCATTGTCACAATGAATGTAATATGAGAAGAAAAATCAGGCCTATCTTAGGTTCAAGATACATATGTGGCTGTCTGTTTTTCCAATTTCAAATTCTGGTCACCCTTTCTTAATATGAGTAATGTGAAACACAACTAGGACAATCATAAGGATCAGAACCTTCATCGTGAACAGAGCTTCTGCCCATAAGGTCAGGTGCCAGCAACTGGGCCAGATTGCTGGGCAGCACATTGCCACCCACGCTGCCCACCATTGTCGCATTATTACTACCACTGGGCTGGAATACTGATCTTGAATCAGGAAACTTCGGGAAGCACTGGAACTGCAGGCTGTATTTGTCTTGGCATTCATTGCACATCAGGTAATTTGTTCCTATAACACAACAGAGAAAACTTCATAATATATACCCTTCACCTACAATTTGAAACCTTGGTATTTAAATGCTGTAGTAACTTAAGTAATACAGATGGTTTCATGACTTACTTCAGATTTAATATAATTTCCAACAAAGTTACTCCCAATATAAACAATGCAATGCTGTCTTCTCAGTAATAGCAGACAAGAAATTTACAGACAGGATCAGATGATGCGAAAGAAGGTTCATTATCCAACAGTGAGCAAGTGGCCAATATGACAGTTCCTTTTGTGGGGTAGCAGTGTCTCCTTTCTTATAACAGCGGAAAGTCACCCATTTTTGGATTCAGAATTATCACTAGGAACTAACCAAGAATGTTACCGCAGTAGCCTGCACCCCAAAGCAAGCCACAACCTGGGTGTGCTGACAGCATGTGACCTGCTAAGTGTGATGACACTTGGTGACAGATTCCACATACAACAGGCAGCCCATAATCCATCTGTGTTGCAGCAGTCGGAAACTAGAGGTAATAACAAATGGGATGACTTTACAACAGCAAGTCACATATCAATATAATTTTATTCTTCATAGGCAATGTTGGCAATAGTGAAAGGAGACTGTAGTGACATGTCAAGCAAACAAAATACTAACTTAAAATGACTCCTCCAGTTATGTTAAATACATAAAGAACCAATACGTGTTATCATGACACAATATATATTTGATACAGAGAACTTAAAAACAACTACACAGTGACAGCTTAATTAAAAGCCACAACATGAAACTGTTCTTAGGTTCCCTGTATCAAATACAGTGAAACCCTGTTAAGATGTTTTTGAAAATTCCAAGAAAATCTGACTTCTTAAGCAGGAAATTTCTTAAAAGGGTAGGACCAAAAAGTTCTATTTTTTAAATTTTTCTGTGAACTTATTACATACGTAAGCTGAATTGTATAATTTGCAGCTGTCTTAACATGTTCTTACTGTATCTGACCATTTAACCATTGTGTCTGTAACCCTTCATTCACAGTTTTATTTACACCTTTACCTATACCGTCACTGGCTTTTCATTCACAAGTTCACATTTCATTCCAGATGTTTACTTTTCCTTGAAATATTTTTCATGCATGGGTTGTCTTGCTCTTTTTTCAAAACCAGTAGCAATATACATCTTCAGATTCCCAAATAGGTCCTCATCAGACTGTAGAGTTCTGGAGAAATACTGGAAACATAGGAATTCAAATATACAGCATCACACTACTAACCACTCCAGAACTGCTACCCATATCAGACATCCGTACACTCTCAATTCCTTGAGGCAAGGAGTCCATCAGTTCAGCATCTTGAAACACTCCATATAAAGGTTGAGCCTCTCCCCGTACATGCTGTCTTTCCCGATCCTGGCCTACAACAGAAGAACTTCATTGTGAAGAGAAACCCTCATGATTGAATAATGGTTCTACATTGAAAGTATCTCTATTCTCAAGAGCTATTTTATAAAGAAATTTTAGGAAAGATGGCATGCATGCTTGGTAAACCAAGAGAGCATATGTTGAATGTTTCATCTTCAGTTGTACAGCAAACCTACAACATTAAAATTTCAGATGCAGACAGCTCACAGAAATTCACAATTTCATAAATAAAACTTATTTAAATCATCCCATATCACACTGTGGAATACATGTTACTCTAAATTTGCATCAATAGCCAGAAAACAGAGCAGTTTTCCCCTATATCAACATTTCTGGAAATTACAACAAAGGCCATTAACAGTTTTTATAAGTTCTCAAATTAAAATAATCACAATTCATAAAGTATTGTAAATACTAATTTTAACACTTCTACTGCCTTTGTTTTTAAACTCAAAAACCTTATTTGTGCTTCCATCATTAAAATTACCTGCTCGCTCAGCCATATAACTACGAATGTCAGAACACGCTCTCCTTGGACCAAGTCTTGTGCGACGGCCACCCCCGATGTCTAGGTCTGGAGAAGACTGGCTCACATCCACAGTCTATATAAAACATATGCATAATTTAGTATAATGGGTTTCATGTGTTATGAATATAATATATTTCAGAATAAATTACACCATATCAAAAACAAGTCTACTTTTGATACTACAATGCAGTACCATTTCACGAGTGTACTCAAAAAATAATTTCGCACAGTAGGCACAAAAAGTGAAATTTATGCATAAATGGACCTCACATCGTTTCACAGTTTAATGCCTAACTTGTGGAAAATAAATTTATGAAGGAAAGAAATAGTGAAATATGACAAAACAAAATACATGATGAGAAAACCAATGTTACATTCTTTTACAGGCTTTACCCTAAATAAAGTATGCAGTTGAACTTGAAAACCAAGATTATAACTACTAAGATCTTTGTACATTTCTACAGACAAGTGAAGCGGAAAGGGTAATTGTGTTCCTTTGAATTATACAGACGGAAATGCTCACAATCATTTGATTGTGAGCATGAGATAGAGTAAAAACTGAGAAATATGCAAAATGTCTACATAGGATTCATTACAAACTGAACTGTAAGAACTAAGATTACAGTCATTTCAACACATAACATGAAATGAACATAGAAGACTAATAAACAAAGAAGTATACCAAAAAAGAAATTAGGGAACATAAATAAGAGGATCAGGAGGGGATGAACAGATAGATGGAAGAACTAGAATAAAACTGAAATAGAATGTGTATGGGCAGACAAAGATGTGTAAAAAAGGACTCCATTTCTGAACAATGGCCAGCACCAGTGCAAATATCTGTGCGTGTAATGCCACATATATTAAAACACTCATAACATTAAGCACTAATAAATTACCTGTGCCCTGCAGAGTAGAATGTCAGACACTGAGGAGCGTCCTGAATCATCATCTCTTCCCTCCACGACCTCTGAGTCAATACATGGATGTTCAATCATCCACGTAGCCAGCTGATTAATAGTGTGGGCTGACATGTCACCAGCACTACCTATACCATAACAAGTTGGAATGTGTATGTATAGAACAAAAATTCTATGACTAGTACAAAACAGGTGGGTTGGATGAGCAAGGACCTCCAATAAAAAATCTCATGACCAGTCCAACAATTCTCAAAGTATGTGATGACATGAATAAAATTCCTTTGGTTCAGTATCTGAAAAAGACAACTAACAGAGAAAGTCTATTGATTATAGCATGTGTGTTTCATTTTCCTCTACAACTTTTGATTGAAACATTTCTCATTCTGACAACTACTGGCAAGTAACGCTCAAGATACATACACAAACACGTGTAGGTCTCAATGTAAATTGTCCAGATACATAATTCAGTAAATATTGACTGTGTAAGATTTGTCTAAGTCATTATTAAATCTGGTGACTAATAAGTAACAAACTTTAAAACAAAATTTGCATTTTATTACAATGGCATCAAAATCTGTTACAACAAAACCATTCTTAATTCCAAACATAGGAGTGGTGAAGTTATGGTACAGAACTCGTTAGTATAAATCAAACTCAGTTCCATCACTATATTTTTGCAATGGCAAGTAACATGACATTTCATGAAGCTACATTCAGCTAGAACTGAGCAATTTCCAAGTGCATACTTTCTTTTTAATACTATTATTCAGGCTCATCCAACAGAAAATGCAGATATTTGCCAACACCTTTATGATGTTAAAATTTGTACACCTCTATCTTTAATGCTAACCTGTAATACTGATGGCTTTCTGAACATGCTTAAGGGAGAAACCCATTTCCATAAGGGGAGCTGCAATGGGTGGTGGTGGGGGTGAAGGAGTGCGTATGCGATGAACTCTTAAAAGTGGGGCTGACTGAGGTGTTGGCTTGTTGGACAGTGATGGTGAAGACAATTGGGGTGAAGAAAATTCAGAGAAGCTGCAGAGGGCTGCTGCTGCTAAAGGTAAGGATGAAGGTGGAACGAGAGGTGAGATGCGGCGGACAAGGCGAGAAAGTGATGAGGGTGATGGAGCATGAGGGGCCGATGTGCTTGTGCAATTGTGTGGTGAACGTGGTCCTGCTGAAGATTCCTGCAACAAAAAACAGAAATGTTTTCAAAATGGGGACTCTTTAGTATCATAATTTGGGACAGAAAAATTTTGAGGAACGTGTATATGCCAGTGATGGAACAAGGGTTTCAGAGAATTGGAAATAACCTAGAAATTAGGTAATTATAAAAACTACAAAATATTATATTTTATGTTTGTTATAAGTTTTATTCTGAAATATGAAACCTTACCTTAAATGTTAAAAATATTACAACTAACAGTACTCAGAGGGAAAGATACATCTAAGTGGCACAGGCATAAAATATTTTTCAACTGGTAATACACAGACTGCAACACAAAAAAAGTGCTCCTGTTCATTTAATTTCACATAAAATCCTCAAAATATGGTAGATAATCTTCCATACTTGCAAGCAGGAAATGCTGATTTGTTTTCTATTATTTTCTGTAAGGTACATTTTTGAGTACAGGCATAAGATTACAAAAAATCAACTAATCTGCTTTTTGTTTGCCACACAAAGTGTGGAAAAAATGTTTTTATATTAACACTATACCTACAATTTAAAACATTTTAATAAGCTAATTTCACTACTAGGGACATACAACAAATATGCCAATTCAATTCTCCCTGATGACAAGGACTGAAATGGTCCTTTGAAATATTGGTTTACTCACCATTCAACCACATGACACAGTTGCTAGCCTGTGAACAGTTTACTGAATTCAATTCTCACTTCTTACCCTCCAAGATGTGTTCAAGTACATACATGGAAAAACCTCAAAAATTACTTCTGCCTGTATTATTTTTAAATGACAATGGGTTGCACAAAATAAATTCTTTAACAGTGATATAAATCCAAAAACACACAGACTGCTAAAGCTGATGCCTCACCTGAGTATTATCCTGCTGACTGGCATTCACATCACGGATATTTGTCAAGCTCCGTATTTTGGTTTCTGTTTCTTGTATGTGGAAACCTTCCTCTGCCTTGGCTCGTACATACATAGCATGCAGCACTGTCTCCACGCGTTCTATCTCACTCAGACTTACTAGGGAACGCAACTTGCATTGTTGAACACTCTTGCTTACCATGAACCTAATACACAACATTAAAGTCAGTAACTGGAAGGGATCACATTCTGCCAAATTAAGTTATAATTTTATTTACATTTCACTCAAAATATATAAAACACACACAATTGCACATAATCATGAAGTCCTTACCATAGTTTATTAAAATCAAGACAAATTATCAGGTATTATTTTCTGTAGTTTGCATCTCATTTGCCTGAGTCCATGAAGTGCTTCTTCTTTATTTACTAACTACTTTACGAGTGTCTTCCTTACATAGTTCTTCAATTTTCACCAAACTGTGTCTGAACATAAATCTTAAAGACAGACCACTAGAGGTGCACACACATCACTAAAACACTCACGTTCCCAGCACAGACCAATTCCACTGCCTCTCATCACTAGTAAAAGAATAGCTTGAAACTCAACTAATTTCAAGTATGGTTCCTCCACCCATTTTCCCCAACAGCCTCATCAGTAGTGTAACAGGTGATGTCTTGTAAAGAGTATCTGCATTCATTTCATGGAACCAAAGGGTACTCAGAATAACTACAGGATGTGTAATGCACCATAAATGATAGAACATGAAGACATACACTTTATAAAGTATTATTACTCAAACAAATGTTCCACAGAACTCTTTATATATATACAGAGCAGACACGTTACACTGCCAGAAGTTCAGAAGAGTCACTACGCAAACATAATCTAAGAGACAAGTCCTGCTTGTGGAAAGCTCTGATTTACTTCAGGTTGTTTAACTAATTCTACTTGTTTGTTTGCTACATCAAAGCCTTCTGTCGCAAATTTTACTGAGGCCATAGCAAAGACTGGGGAGAAACTAAAGCCAAAAACAAAATAACCAGTTTGCATCATGGACTAAAAACTTCACTTCACTTAGTTGGACCTCTTCTACCAGTAGGTGTAGAACGTGGACTGAAAACAAGACCTATAAATGTGGAGCAATTATAATGCCTAATCAACCAGCTTACTTTTTAGCTAGAAACTGTAACTCTCAGTTCAAACACAGTGTTAATTAAACCAGAACATGTACACCATTCAGAATGTCAGCCATTCTGCCTGCACAATGACACATCTTCCAAATGTTTGTGGTGGAAAGCAAAGAGCCTTGCCTCATAATGTGTTTCAGAGCACCACGCAGCTCTGCTTCTTCCAGCAGAAGACAGCCATTCTCCTTAAGAGTCTCATCTGTGTTCCCCTGTTCCTCACTAGACTCTGTTTCTGACTTCTGTTGTTTCAATTCAGCATCACCAACATTTTCCTGTAAAAGAACAGCAACAGGTATTCATAATGAATGCTATACATTAGAGTATTTTTGGCTGTAAGGTTTAACAAGACAAGTGTCCTTACACCTTGTTCCTGGACTGTGAAGATTCTAATAATGCTTTAAAAGTCATACAAAATGTTTTTAAAAACCCACCATAAAGTTTTATTAATTTAGTAACATTCAATTCTAATACCTAATGCTGTCTTAATCAAAGAATCTATGACCCCTTATTCTTATACGAGTATACTCACCTTTTAACAATAAAATTTTTATGAATCCTAATGAAGTGTTTCAATGTCACCATGTACCCTTCTTCCCTCAACACACTCACTCCTGTGTCTGACCATGGTCAGAAAAGACTATTTTGTCCAAGCTACCATATCCAACCATGGCAAGGCAAGAGCACAGTGCAATAAAAATGCAGTTTGACTAAGTATAGTCACTAGATTGTGCATGAAGCCCCCTTCTGACATCACTTTTCTTGCATTTAAACAACCCTGTTCATTTTCAGAGGGCTCTGGTGAGCCTAAATGGCAAAGGGCAGGGGTGTGGTATCGCGTAGCACACATAAAAATGTGGTGTACGCTTCTACCCAGGAACGTGTGATATGAAATATCATCCCCTATAAAAATACTAGAACTTTCAGTCTGTGCCCTGTGAAAATTCAATTCATGTATCTACAAATTTTGGCAGAAAATTAGATTTTAGTATGATGTTGCAAAACAAGCATGTTGTATAAAAAATGGCTGTGCTGGCAGATCAGCAAGCAATGGGGTTGCTGAGAGTGAACATGTAAAAAAATCTGCCTTCTAACACCTTATTCATGTAGAAACCTCCAAGGTTTTTTTTATCAACCAGTTTTCCTTTACATTTCTCTTTAAGTGACCTTGTATCATTGCAAACAAAGCATTATACCCCATGCATGTACATATGCAATTTTATATTAACCTTTAAATGATGTGGTTGGTATTTAAATTTTAGCACATGGTTTATGAAAAATGTGAGTATTGTTTGGACAGAAAAATGTAAAATTATAAAATAAATGGAATGTTGTGAAAAATAAAACAGATTATGCAGCATGTCTTTAAAATGCAGTAAATTTCATTGTTGCCTAAATATATAAAATGAAATCCTATGCGTGTTTTTTTACATGCATTTGCATATGCTAATGCACACTGTTTAAAAGTTACGAAGACCAATGTCAACTCCATCTACAGAGATCAGTGCTACATAAGCACAAACACCCGGCTTCTTTCCTCAGTCGGGCCACTTCTGTCTCTGGTCCTCCTTCACTTATCATAAATAATTTATTACCATAACCCTTCCAATAAACTTTCAAGCTTCCTTATTGAAAACAAAATTCATGGTATCTCTATTAAACAGTTATTAATTCATCAATCTAAAAAATCATTATATCTCTATTACACAGTTATTAATTCATAAATCTCAGTTATTGTACCTTCACTTCAAGAGACAGTAGAGGAATTATCAGCACAAGCTTTGCAATAATGCACAACGACACATCCACCGACAGATGTTTCAAACTATATCTCATTACCGAAAGACAGTTAAACAGCATTATCGCATAATTTATAAGCAAAAACAGTCGAACTCAGTTATAGCATCATGAAAGTGACTGAACATTTTGTGTCATTTTAAAGAAGTGTCGTTATAACCAAAGAGTGTAATGTTATGGTTAACAGTGATGAATTAATTGCTACCACAGAATATCTGACTCTATTAGTGAGGTGTCATATAAACTGACATCATTATAACCGGGTTTGACCGTATATACTTAAAATTACATCAGTAATTTACTATGGTGGTTTCCAATTCTGAATAAAAAACCACATTCCTAAAAAAACAAAAATGCTCCGCTAATCAATTACTGATCTAGAAAAATGTTCTATTCTTCATAATGTTACCTTATCTTTAAAATAAGTGCATCCTTTAGGTCACCTTGTGGGGTGCTGCACTTTGCAGAAACCCAACTAACTAACTAACTAACTAACTAACTAACTAACTAACTAACTAACTAACTAACTAACTAACTAACTAACTAATTCCATGGACCAGAGGCCTTCTTGAGAAGCTAACAGTTTCTCAGCTAGTCAAGAAATTCCCCGCATTTTATGGAACCCGAAGGTTCATTACAGCATTCACAAGAGCCCGCCACCTGTCCCTATCCTGAGCCAGCTCAATCCAGTTCATGCCCCCCCATCCCACTTCCCGAAGATCCATCTTAATATTATCCTCCCATCTATGCCTGGGTCTCTCAAGTGGTCGCCTTCCCTCAGGTCTCCCCACCAAAATACGGTATGTACCTCTCTCCTCCCCCATACGTGCCACACGCCCCGCCCATCTCAGTTTTCTCGATTTGATTTCCCGAATAAGGTAAAACTATAGTTCTGTATACCCTAATCTTCGTGTTTTTGGATAGCAACCCGGAAGACAAAAGATTCTGCACTGAATGATAGCAAGCATTCCCCGACTTCAATCTGCTCGTAATTTCTTCATGAATGGAGTTTTGATTTGTTAGGGTTGCTCCCAAATATTTGAATTCTTCCGCCCTTTCAAAGGATTTATTATCTATATTTAAGTTGTGATTGTGTCCTGCATTCTGATTTTGAGACACGACCATGTACTTAGTTTTGCAGAAACCCAAAACAAGACTATTTGATCAACACCCACTGTGAAAATGTAAAAACTTATACTGTACCTTATCTTTGTCAAGTCCATCACTTGACTTTTGAGGTACTGCATTTGGCACCAACAGAAGTTCTGAATAACGTCCACAAGACAGAAGTGTTGCTAGGGACTTCAAAGCTGCCAACTGAAGAAATGCTAACTGAAGACACACTATCTCACATTCCAATAATTTATGATTGGCAACCCTGGAACATAAAATTTTAACACTCGTAAGATCAAAGTGGTTGTATTCACTCACAAATTGATCTGCTGAGGATGCCTCATCTTTATGACACAAATGATCAAGCCACAACCCTGTGAGAACATCATATCTCAAGATGCCTCACCTTCTCCAGTAAGATTGAATGACTTCATACTGATGTACACTATATGGCAGAACTTTCCTATGAGTTGCTGTGTTCACAAATTCTCAAGGAAAATTACCTGTATATTCTGGAAGACTAAATTTAAATGAAAATTTCTTGGTGATCTTCCTAACAGAATGCCAGTGTATTTCAATCAACCTCAAAAGTAAAAGTTGCGATGTCCAGCACCTCCAAGACCAAACGGTTGTCAGGTATAGTAATATTCTGAATATTCAAATATTATACTTAATGTGAATATTAGTGTACCTTGAAACCTCAAGGACAGACCTACCAACATTTAATCTGTCACTTGACAAACTGTCCTGTTTTCCCTGCCACAATTTTTAATTCTTTTCATTGGTACCTTTGCAACACGGTGTGTATAAAATAAAAATACTAAAAAGGACACCGCTAATTAACAGCCAAATTCTTGGAATCAGTGCTGAGTTCTGCCTTTGATGGAATAGTGAAATATAATAGACCTCTTAGTCTATTTCCAGATAATGGAGCTTTCTGGATCATCCACTGCCAGATATAGCATGTTTCACTGCGGTCATCATACACATACCTGACCAATGTAAGACAGTAAAAGATCAAAGATCTACACCACACCTCATATCTGTTGACATTGACTGTTTCCAGGCAGTGTTACATTTTGGCTATTTAAACAGTTACAAGGCAACACAGTGTGCCTCATACTGAAGGACTGTGGCGCTCATTTGTCACAGAATGCAGCATGTACATTACCTTGCAGCAACAGTATCTTTACTGGTAGCATTTCCATCATTTTCTCCCTCGACTCTTGTATCTGAACCAGACTGTGTCAGTCTCTCTGTGCTTCCTCGTCTTTGTGTTACTTCACCAATAATACTTGAGACCATCTCATTGGTGAGTGACTCTACTGTCCTGGCAGCAGTAAGTTTGGAGGAATCAGCAAGTAACTGTGAGTCATGATGTGTCGGTAAGCGCCAACTATCTGTAGTGACAGACGAATGACGGCGCCGGAGATCTTGTGGAACTGGATCTTCATTCATTAGTTCCATTTCAGCAGATGTCAGGTGACACCGTGGGAAATGGAGCTAAAAATATACAGCGTGTGAAGTTATTAACAAAGAAGCTGAGACGGAAACCAGTTCTTATCGGAGTACAAGTCCATGGCCTCCCTGACAGTAGAGGGCACTTGGTATGTCAGAGTAGCCAAAATGGAGAAATGATACCATATGTGTCTATCACACTAAAAATTTCTCAATTTTGTGCACATTTTACAGGCAAAAGTGACTGCTGTAAAAATTCATTTGGTAAGATCACATCTGTCTCTGCCTGTCGGGCTGTCTGTCTGTAATCTAATATCAGTGCATTCTCTGTGAAAAAATGATTTATTTAGATTAAAATTTAAATGAAAACAAAACATATTTCCAACAATCAACATGAGGCCTGACCATAAAATGTTTCACTTTCTGTTTACATAAAATTATATGAAAAGAAAAATGATATGAGACACAAGCCGACTCTAACAAGTTAAACATTTTTATACGTACACTATTTGTAACATGATAACCCACTTTTGACAAATTCTGGAGGACATACATTTCTTGCGAACAAGCTTAACGTGATTAACAGCCACAAAAGCTGCAAAACAATCAAAATAATAATAATACATAAGCTACTGTTCTGGAGAAGTTAATAAAAATGCCAACTTTCACTGAAAATGTAGATCATCAAAAGTGAAAAGTATGTAATCCAACCTCTGCCTGTCTAGTTACACACTCATCAAATCAAAAAATGCATCAAACAAAAGCTGTAAAATTTAAACCACGTGGTAACAGAAAAACTAGGCATACAAAGTTAATGAACATACGGTCCCAGTGACAAAAGAAACATATTCAAATATTATAATCCTGTTGACAGGGAAAAGTTACCAAAACTGCCTGTAAGCTGTATTCGAATAATGAAATGGCTTGCAAATACTGACAAATGTTCTCTGATGTCATGTCATTTTGTTAGTGTTCTACCGAACAAGGCTATCAGTTATTAAGGTTATACAGTGTTGATGAGAGATTGAAATATGAATGTACAGCATTGGTGAAATGACCATGGTGTGGAATGGAATGGTGGAATAACAGGGGAAAACCCAAGTATGCATATATGGAGAAAAACATCTCCCAGCACCACTCTGTCCAACAAACTCCCATATGTAACACCCTGGAAATGAACCTGGGTCTGCACGGTGCAAGGCCGGCAACTAACTGCTTGAGCCATGGCACAGCCAACAACATCCTATCGTTAACACCTTCTCCCTCTTAACCCATTGATCCCATGCCCCTCGTGAAGACTATCCCTCCATTCCCCCCATCAAAAGTATAACTGCACTGTGGTTCATTGCAACCCCCTACCTCATCTTACCTCCTGCACCCCAATTAAAGCCACATTATACCTGCTATCTTTTCCTGGCATTCCAAATTCCAGTTCACACATCCTTTAACACTGCTGAGGTTAAACAAGAAAATGGAACAATGAGAAGAACATAAAAATTAACATACGTAAAGCAGACTCAAAGACTACGCAATGACATAAGCTAAAATACCATAATGTAACATTCACTGTTGTTAAAACCCTAAATCTCATATAAATGTATGGGATTTATTTTCACACAACAGTCATTTGTTCTAATTTCTCTGCTGAGAAAGTTTACTATGAGAAAAAAAAAATTGGCATTTCACTCACACACTGTCTTACTGTTGAGCTTTAATGGGAAATGGGAAAAATACCACCTATTTGATAATTCCAGGCCATCAGTTACATCTGAAATACAATGCATAACACTACAGTATTCAGATTACTGCATTAACAGACTCACCTCATCTGTCAGGCCACTGAGCCTAATTATCTGCAGGAACACATCTGGAGGAATGTCTTTCAGCTTACTGGTGTTGAAAGGGAGTGGTTCACATGGCTCAAGAGTGCTGAGTAAAGCATCACTATTGAAAAAGAATACACAAATGTACCTACTACAACGGTGCACAACACATTCTGAACAATAAACAACTATAAATGAAATAAATCAAATTATTTATAATCAAATAGAAGGCCAATAAATGAAGAAACATTCTTATTAAAAACGCTAGTAAACCAGAATACCACAAACCACAGGCAATCACTAAGGAAAAAGAATCATGGTATCCCCAGTTCCCTGGGGGAGAGGGGGAGGGGTTGGGTCACAGCTTCCAGGTAAAGAAAGAAAGTACTTGAACATCGAGATGTTAATAAAGTACGGGGCATGCTGATTGGTATCCCTACATACTACAAAAAACACCATTCAATTTACCATGTATATTTATTACTTTTCTTGATAATGATCACTGTAAGAAACAAATGGGATAAAGAAACGATTTCCATTTGGTTTAACTGGAATAAATTACAGGCAAATCTGCTTTTCTTTTCCTCACTCTCAACCAGCAAAGGAGGTAAACTGATTATGTAGGCTGTCCTGCTCTCAGAAGATATACGTTTCAAACATGTCAGGTGACCAGTTCTCATGACATCTTTAAACTTTTTGTGATTTTAACCTTTTAAAGCCTAGCGGTAACTTTACATAAGACCAGGTTTAACATTAAAAAATTCTACGTGCCCACATTGCGTTTATGTGTTTTGTACGGATCTCAGAACAAACAGCAACTTTTGCCTCATAAAATATTAAGAGATCGGTTTTTATAACCGAAGTGGAGAGTGTTTACAGCGCGGTACGCACTGAGTCTTTATATAAAACAGATACGCTTCGTCTTTAAAGGGTTAATGAATGTCTCTAGGCAAAATGTAAAGGCATTTCCTTAAACTTGGTCAGAATATGAATGCCAAATTTTCCTCTGCTTAATGTTCATAATTATGATACTGTCACTTGACATTAAAATAACACCTGACACTTTAATGCTTTATTAAATACAGTAAATTTAAATGGAATCCTAATGGAGACCTCAGACAATATGGGCACTGTTTTGTGGAAACCAAGTTAACAGCCATAAGTTACAGACATGCAAACAATTTGAAGTTTTTAAAAAAAACACAGTTCTTCTTCTGCAATTTTAAAAAACTTTGGCATGAGGTGAGAAAAGAAAACAGCCACAAAATGTGCCTTCCTGGTTAATTACATTTTTACTGGCACTCACACCATGAGCATAAATTTGAATTGGAAGCAACCATTTCAATGCAACTATGTAACTCTTTACTTCAAAACTAAAATGGTCAAGCAGTAACTAACAATACGGTACACCATGTTCAACAAACCTCACATTTGTACATGCTTATCAGAAATAAACATGGGGGAACTTACGACCCATGACTGTGCCCACCGTATTACACAGTAGTCTCCATTCTAAGAGTGGTTTTTTGTAAGAAACATGGCCATGCTGCATCAGTGGTATTGTTTAATTACAGCAAATCTGAAAACATTCATCTTCTTCCTTTATATCCATATGCAAACGGAAAACCATAATCTTCACACTTAGCATGTTGGTATAGCAACTAACACACTAGAGTATCCCCGCTTTCAATCTCAGTCAGAACAATGGCTCTTGTGACTAACGTTTTTCATGGATTTATTTACACAGTCCTTCCAGGCAAATGCTGGGATAGAACCATGACTAAGCCACAACCACTTGCTTCCAAATTCTTTCACACTCATCATCCATCAGTCACCCTATAATTCAACATACTGACAGCATTACAAAGGAAACCACCAACAAAAAATAACCTCCAGACCATACAAAATATGTAGCAAAAAGAGCTACAAACAAGTACTCACCTAACACTTGCTTCTGCATCATCCCATTGCACCTTGACAAAAGCTAATCCTTGTTTCAAGGTACCTAACACTACTGCTTTTCGTCCTGACGGTTTGTGAATGCACTGACCACCAACACGTAATCCACGGTCTACTCCACCAATCACAGCAAGAGCAGGCCAAACCTTAATAAGACACACCAGTAATGTAGGTAGAACTGACATACACACATATTCTAACACGCTTTCACCACCTCTTCTTTTGCATGTTATTTAGAGATTTCTTTGAAAAGATTCAAGATGGCAATAATGATATCTGATCCAACTCACAAACTCAGACCGTTTCAATAACCGGGTAGTGATATATGAAACATCTTTATCATGCAAGGGCTCAATGGGACTGTACCATCCATTCACGAAAAGGGTGCATTACACTCTGGAACGGGAGTTACATAGCAAATTATTATAAGTACACACACCTCTTTACAAAGCTGGTCCAAGTTCACATCCTTTAACCAATCTGTTTGGTTATTTTCTTGACCTCTTCCTGACTTCCCAGTAGAATGTTCCTCATTCTTTTCTTCTTCTTGTACGGAATGTTGTATACCTTCATGGTTTACCTGTCCTAAATGCAAAAATCGGAGAAAATGCATTATGCTTATGATTAACCAAAATATTTTTGTTCACCTGAAGATGCTCTAACACAATACTGGCTATAAATCTGATGCTGTATGCAACATTAGGAAGCAATAGTTTTTCCGTGTATATTCCAAAAAGGCATACATGGGAAGTGAAGTTATAGTCCAACTCATTCTTAACCTCAGCTCTTGATGAAGGTGAGTGGTAAGCTTCATGCCCTGGCTCCTTTATCCTCAGGGAAAGAGGAAGTAATAATATGATTAGTATAATTAATTTGCATATTTTATTTATTTATGGCTTATTTAACAACAGTGACTAATTCACACCTTACACTACCAAATGACTGGATTAACGGTGAATAATAAATTGGAAACAATGACTAATTCACACCTTACACTACCAAATGACTGGATTAACGGTGAATAATAAATTGGAAACAATGACTAATTCACACCTTACACTACCAAATGACTGGATTAACGGTGAATAATAAATTGGAAACAATGTGCAAGGAAGTGGTTGTGGGCTAATTCGAGGTAATATCCAGGCACTTGCCCACAGCATCTCTGAAGAAATGATGAAAAACACCATTCAGAACAGTTATCCTTTGAGCTGAGATTTCAACCTGAGAACTACCAAACAGGTAAAAGAGTGCTAATCACTCAACACAAACATTTGGAAGTTCATATATCCAACATACTTTGAAACTGGATGTTTGCGGATCCTGTATGGGCAGTGGGTCCCAGCAGAGTATCTGAAACCCCACTTTTATTCTCAGGTCTAGCTGGCAAAAGTTCTCTCGTCTGATTCAGTCTCTCCATCAGGCAGTCACTAACCTGAAAAACGTTTTCATACACTGAAAATATTCAACTACAAAGGTTCGCATGAACCTACATCCACCTCTCACTTAGGAGACATAAAAACTATAAATACATAAATAGTAGTCTGTTCTCTGTTCTGTTCAGATGTAGTAGTACAACTGGCATTGCCTGTACATATGAAAGAATTCACTCTGGATTAACTAACTTTCATAAAATTTAACAACAGCAGTCCCTGCTCAATTTACAGAACAACTTAAATTTGAACGACAGCTAGAATATTCAGACTGGATCCTAAGGAAGTAATGGATGTTTGCTTGAGAGATTTGATGATATTTAATAATCAAAGTACCCAATGAACTAACATCACAAAGCAGAGCCTTCCAAGAAACTAACAGAATTCTCAGTCAAAAATTCTTCCATATGTTACAGAACTAGACAGGTTCACTACTTTGCTGACAAGGCACTACTAATAAAATCTAACACCAATATTATATTTTTGAGCCACTGTAGCTAATCACAGCTACCAAATTACTTTAGAGAAAACTGATTTTCAAGAACAATTCATTCAAAAATCAAGGTAATGAAACACATTTCACAAAAAATTATGTTTAACAAAGTATTAACCAGTGATCGAAGTGCACTATCAAGAAATTAACTAGAAACACACACACCTTCTCTGAACAATAGCTCAATGCCCCCTGTGAAGGCCACACATACAAATCCTTACCACTTCTTCCAGTTGCTTCAAATCCTTTCCTCTTATCCTGGTCACAAGCCCGAAGTTGCCACATAGTTACCTCTCGCCACCGCCATGAAAAAGCTCTACTGGCTAGGACCATGGTCCATTTCCGCCCAATCTGGCAATCAACTGCCCATCCACCCACTGCCCACTGCCAAATCTATATAATGACCCCGTGATAATGAAGACTTATGCAAACCAAGGCCTGACCAAAGTCACCTGTGGCCTTAGCTAAGGGTGACTAGAAGTCAGCAGATAAGACAAGGCTAGCCATAAAAATGTGGCCAAGTAGACACAACAAACTGCACCCAGACTTTTCAGCTACTTTGGCTCAGGTTTTCTGGGGTTTTTCTTAGCTGTAGGGTGGATGTCAACATACAATTGACTGACAAGGCACAGCCTGTATCCCCACCAGCAGTGCAGGCACCAAGAAACTGACTCTACAACCCCTCCATGCCACCAGGTCACTAATAATGCCTCCAGCTCACATAACCAAGTCCCTGTGGGTTGAAGTGCCAGAAAGCCATCCAACCAAACTGCCCAAGTCCCTGCACTTAGTTAGCTATCTGGTTGGTTGGTTGGTTGGTTGGTTGGTTGTCAGATTCATTCAACCTGAACACAGCAATGGCAATGTTTACATAAAAATCCAGAAATCTTCATTCCTGTAAATGGCCTAATCCCAAAAGTCAAACCAACCCAGTAACGAAAAACAGTTATGAACTTGGCAAAACACTGTAAATCAACAGAATAAATATATTTTGTATGGTAAACAACATCAAATTAGACCTTGGTGCATCACTCTAATGACTACTGTTACAAAACTACAGAATTTAAATATGAGATGATAAAAGCCCTCTACCTGTCTACTCCACATATCAGAGGTGCTCAGTTTTCTCAACAGGGATATATATGCTTCAGCAAGAACTGCTGATAATGGAGCACAATACGGATCACCAGGTAGCATATCCCGTGGTGTTCCTCGAACCTGCATGTCTGTCATCTTCACCTGAATTACAAATGACCAACCACAATACACTATTCTATAAATTTGTGTGAAGACTAATTACTTATTAATACAATATAGATGCATGTATGTTTTAATACACAGGACATATGATGGAAATATTACACACATACATTGCACTAATGTAGAATTTAAAGTTTTAAGGTCTTGACATCACCAACAACCATTCACTGAAGTCTACAGCTACAGTCAGCAAGACAGAAAGACCAGTTTACTTTCATAAACACAGTTATTATGTGGTCTCAATTATTTTCACTGTGGAGATTTCTGTTTGACACTTCCAGCACTGTTCAATTCCTGGATACCGCAAGCTTATTCTTTATTTAATGTAAATGGCAGACAGGCACATTGCACACAACAAATGAGAAACGCTAACTCTCTTCTCTCCTTTACTTCCTGGAAAGCCATTGAGTGACCACTAGATTCATAAGAACTGCTGCTGAAAGCAAAATAGTCTAACATTACAAAGAAATCACGTGAGTGCATGCACGCACGCACGCACACACATCACCTCCTGTATTCTTTGCTATTGCAGAAATATTCGCTGTATGTCTACAATAGATTAATTTTACACATATATAATCAGGGTTTCTTCCAGAAAAATACAAATGAAACACAAATGCTCAACAGAATAAAACCACACGACAACGCTGGCATACTACAGAATATATGTACATGATCTTACCTTCTCACCAGGATTAGTGCTGTAAAACATCACGCACGGATATAACTCAGTGGCATCAACATCTTCGAAAGCAAGGCGTGGTTCATCTCCATTCTTACCAAAGCTAACAGTCCGAGCATCCATATCCAGTATGACTGTAATATAGTCTCCCTGAGTGAAACTAGGCAGGGACAATGGTAGTTCACCATTATGGTATAAGTTACCACTGCAAACCAAAAATATACAGCCCTCATCAAAACTAAATGTCTAAAGCATGAGAATTGTGTATCATAAAACCTTCAGGGAGAAAAAAAACATGACAGGCAACGTACGTATAAAAGTAACATCGAGGCGTGTTCGCAAAACCATTATTACCATGGAAAAGCAATAAGAATTACATACTCCAACTCTGTGTCTGTAGCATTAGTTGACCAGCATGCAAAGCATGCAACGTATTATATTGTCATCCATGGCCTGTCTGGCTCTACCATACTTTTCCGCATTCTCTCATAAATGGCACAATTTTTGCAAAAAGTTATTGAACATAAAAGGTGCATCTTAATGTTCTCTACAACTTTTGTCTGAAACATTTCTCATTCTAAGAAGAATTCAGCCAGATATTATCATAAATGTACTTAGGTCTTCATGTAAAGTACCTGCTATTCTTGTCAGATTTTAATGAAACTTGAATTTTCTAAACACATTTTCAAAAAATACTCAAACATCAAATTTCATGAAAATCCATCCAGTGGGAGCAGAGTTGTTTCATGCAGACAGATGGATGGACAGACAAGACATGACAAAGCTAATAATCACTTTTTGCTATTGTGCAAACGCACATAAAACTGTTCAGAGACCTATAATAAGATGGAAAAACAATATCAAGAAGCATCTTAGACAACTGGATGTGAAGATATGGAGTGGATTCAACTAGCTTATCACCAGAACCTACATAGAATTGTATAAACATAGTAATGAACCTTCAGGTTCCAGATCAAAATTTACTATCGACTGTGTGTGTGTGTGTGTGTGTGTGTGTGTGTGTGTGTGTTGGGGGGTGGGGGGTGGGGGGTAGAACCAGGAGTGCATGTGACAAACATGTGCTGGCATTATGTTTGTATCACCTACAAAACTTTCTTCATGTGACAGAGAAGAATGTGATCCCAATCAACACCATTCTTCTCGCTCAAACCAGCTGACCTTCTCATATAATTCCTGTGCAACAGGATTCATTATGCAAGACTTCAGGTTCTCGAAGTAGTGCTGCTAAAGATTCAAGTCTTCTGAGACATTATGTCACATCAACTTGCAGATATTTACTAACATAAGAGTAGCAACTCCTCTCGGACTGCTTGACCCTGAATATGAAGGTATTATGCTCCTTCAGAATATTGGCCACTATTTGCCAGCTGACATGGTGCCGCATCCCAGAAAACTCAAATCTTCGGATTCCAGATCTTTGCATTCCAAGTGACAAAGTTCAAGTGTGATATATGCATCCTGTACTGTCAACCAATGTTATTTACATACCTATATGCTCTGTAAAGCCACATGTCAGTTGTTGTACGATGACTGTAATCCTTTATAGGAAAGCGTGCTACACCCACACAAGTCCCCTCGTTACCCTTGTTCTCTTTCACGATGAGAAATTTCCACTGGTAGCAACCTGCAGCACAAAACAAAGCAGATCATCACTACCAGACTACAGCACTGAACACTATAACAACAGTATATCAAGTGTGTTAATAACCTGAACTTATTGCTGTGTTCCCCAGACCATACCCTCTGCCACCTGGTCCATGTACAAGTGTCTGGCCACCCTCCACAGTACAGCATAGACACTTCTCAGGTTCAAAACCCATCTCTTGCACTGGAATGTTTTCTTCACATTGCTCAGTGTCCAGCCATATGTCACCTGCCAACATAAATATATTTTTCCCTGTATTTCACAGTGTGAAATATTCGTCAAAACTTATCCCCTAGCAGCGCATTTAAAGTTCCAGTAGTGAAGCAACTGGGCATGAAACTACAATACATATTTGCCACGAAAGCTGAATGGATCGGAACCTACGTTTGGGCTCAGTCCAATTTTCAGCCTGAGCATTTAGATGTCAACTTACCACTTTGTTTTATATATATACAAAATAATGCTTGTTCCGTTAAAAGATCGGTTAATATACACTTGCTCCATCTTAGGTCAGCACATAAAACCTGATAACTGACACCCACCAGCATTGTTGACTCAATTATAAATACAGCAATACAATGTTTCTCCTAAGACACCCACACTATATGTTCCCATGCACATTGGATGAGTACCGGCATTGTACCTGGACTGTTCAGCTGGTACAGTTTCTTTTGCAGTTCCCTCTGCTTGATGAGCGCCTGGCGCTCAGCCACTGCCTGAGGAATACTCCACATGTTGGCTGCTAGCTGACAGAATAATTCACGAACAACCTGCAGTTTAAAGTAATTAACAGCTGATACTCTAGTCTAGTATCTGGAAATCCAAACTCTGGTCATGATTGAGTTTGTATTTTCTCCCAAACTGTGGTGCAATAATCACACTACATGTGAAATTAAAACTCTGTGGTGAAAACCATGTATTAGTAAAAACAAAAACATAAGAAATGACACTGAGTAGCAACAATATTTGACACTGCATTTTGTGTGTTTAGAAATTTCTTTCTTTTTTACTGGTGCTACCAGTTCTGGGTCTTAATCGTTGTGCTCCACCTATATAGTAAGGAGAAGGAATCAAAGTGGGAGTGCCAACAGGGCAGAATTATAACACAATATGCATGTGTGCACAAACACACACACACAAAAGCGTAAGAGTTGAAATTCTGACATTATTCCATCCTAAAACAGCAACAGATTCTTGTAGTTATGACTATGTATACCAGATGGCAGTGACAAAAAGAAATCTGTCATGGTGAAGCAGTTGAGAGGTACCTACAATTCAGTTAGGAGCCTTCACTTTTGCTGATAGTTATCTCCAGGTCAACCTGTAACTGCAGAACCTTTCAAGGTCATGGTGTGCATACTCAGAGAAATCATAACTTGGGAACCTCCCTTAAGGTCCATAAAGTGTAAAAGTAAATCAACGGGAAGTTCATCTAGAAATCACAGGTAGAAAGGGAAACGTCATATTTTTCTGTTAAAATGTCAACAGGGTTTACACTAATGTTCACTGCAAAGCCTGCCACTGGAACCTACCCTGATCCAATTGATCCATTTTATATCCTCATGAGCTTCTCAGCAAGTTCATTTTAGAACACTTCCTTCATGAGACAAGAGTTAGTATTTTTTATATATTCCCCATATCTATTCTGTATACAACCTGAAAAGAATGAATTTTATTCCCCCCCCCCCAAAATTAATGAATACTTTCCTTAGTCCATTCACCTTACCTGTTCCCTGTGCTCTGTACTAGTGCTGCGGTCAAGGCTTGGAAGTACAGCTGCCAATAACTGAATGGCAAGAAGTCTCGGTCTTAATGCTTGAATTCTTGGTAAAGATGTATCCTCCCCTGTAGTCTGCTGTCCCAATATAGTCAGTAATGTGTTTGTCCATTCTCGTCCTGCTAACAGTTTCCTTAATACACGGCTTGAAGCAATGCGCCTCACAAATACCAGAAAGTCTCCAAGACTGCGCTCTACTGAACGAAGTTCTCGCTTGTTGATGTAACTGTTACTGCCACCAACCCCACCACTTCCATTCACATCACTGTTGCTATCAACCGATGGGCAAAAAGTATGTGTTGACATCAGTATGTGTTCCAGTTGTGAATGTATCAATGATACTACACTTTCAATTACAGCAACATCTAAACGATGAGCGTACATCCTGAAACAAGGTCATTTTTCTAACAGACTGTGCCAACAGTTATGCAGAATCTGTTATGTGAGCACTTTACACAGTAAAATGCATGGGGCTCAATTCCCCTAAAGGATTATAGTCTTGCTCAAACTGGACACAGGAAATAATGCAGCCACTATCACTCACTAATTATGTATCCAACCCACTTACCCACATGACATAGCAAGAATATGTAGCAGTCGCATACTAGCCACACTAAGTACTGGTGGTCGTGCTTGAAGTTCACAGGGTGATGTCAGGTAAACAGGATTTGAACACATATTTGCCAGCATTGGCAGAAGTCTGCATGACACAGCCAGAGTAATATCAGCTGGCTGATAGCGCACACTAAGAGCAAACACTGTTAAAATTTGCAGTTGTGTGCTTCCTGAAACACAAAGAGAAAACATGACGTTTCTCAACTGCGGACTCCAAACACTGTTATTTTCGAACAAGCCTGTAACAGCACTATGAACCCAGCAGGTAAGCTCACAGTGAAAAATCAGATAATTCAGAATAAAATAATCTGAAGCTGGTAATTTCAGACACAATGACCAGCTTATAATGTATTACATGTTTATGCTTGAATACATATGAGGAATATTAGATCATAGATTTTAAACTTTATTACAACTGTCAATATTTATTGGAAACACAGTTTACTGTGTTTAGAAACTGACCTTAAAATTTGACATCAACCCGTTAATGTTGAAAGTTGACTCCAGTCAAAACAAAGCATGTGGCTAAAATGCCCAGATGTCATATACAGACATTGCCAAGAACATGCAAAGTAATGGAGGCTATTTACATTCCTGGCTTTTACAGAGTTCAGCCTGCAATTAATTCTGACCCCAAGGGTTAAACTACAGGCCACATCTCAGAATTCAAACACACTGCAGACAGCCCAAAAACTAATGTTGCCTTCCACCCTGTTACACTGATAACACTGTCTCATGTGCTATTATGTTGTTTGTATGCTTCAGTAATATATAAATAAAAGAGAAATTCACACTGCATTTAAAGAAAACAATCTGCAAGACAGCCCTGTAGATTCATTAAAGAATAACACATATGATAAAATTATGTTTTAATGCTATGGTCCCGAACAGAAAACTGGTTCCTTGAGTAGAGTAAGTCCAAGAAAACAATTATAGCCATTATGTGCAACTGGAGAGAAATCTGATTTGGGGATTGAGATGGCATTACATAGTTCATTAATGGTGATATTTCAGAATCTAGAATTAACGAGAACAATTACGGGAAGTACTGCCATCATGGGACATAATATTAGTAAAACGCTTCTTGTGCAAACTTTGAAAGTACACCACTATAGAATAATACACAATTTCATTTTATCATCAGCTAAAAAATGAAACTGTGTCCAACAAGTAAATAAACACAGTTCTGAAAAACAATGTGTCCCCCTTACTTATTTCATATTAGTACACTGACTCACCAGTATGATTTTTCATTTCACCCTGGCCCCTAGCCAGTGAAGAGATGAGTAATGAGTAGATATGATGCACAGAAGCGCGAATGTGCATTTGAAGTGACTGCGGTGCAGCTCTCACTGCATCTAAGTAATGATACAACTGTGTGCTTGGACCTTCTCCTGCTAATGTGCCCAAACCAAAACATCCAGCCAGTAACTGTTGATGTACCTAAATTATGGAATAATATTAGAGTGGTAAAACACAGCCTTCTGAGCTACAACCAAAATGATGCTATGTAAACTTGAAGCCACTGTACATTACCACAGAACCATTAGAAATTTCAATCTACTGCAAGTTCACAACACATTTGCACTTCAAGATTCAAGCCGATATATATATATATATATATAGAAAAAATTCAGGTGTTGCCTGGCTAATGGTAAATTGATGGCTCAGTCTGTAAAATGTCTGACTGTGCGCTGAATGGCTGGGGACCAAAACCCACTGAAGGTGTTGGAACCTTTCACCATGTAACAACACACAAACAGGCCTCCGATCAAGCAAGCATGTACCAGGTAGTATTTGATTGTATACTAGTTGCTTCTGTATACTTTATGCATTGTCAAACTACCACAATAATGGTACTTATTTGGGCATTAGGTATGTAATAGGAATGAATTCTATACTCCAAATGAAGCATACACAGCTTTACTTTGGAGTAAAGGAGGTATCATATAAAATTGTTTATGTCTGGCCACACAGACACTTTCTAATTAATTGAACATCAGTTACTTATTTCCTTGTTTTAAGGACAGAAAAGCTTAAGCCTGTGCAGAAATGCAAACCACTGTCAGCTTAACAGCAAAAATTGAGAATTTATTACACTGAAAAAACACTTTCTTGAGATCAACTTAAAAAATAAAACAATTTAGTCAAAAACACTTACACAACTCAGCAACATAGTGTTGAATACCACCTTCTCTGATAACCGATTTTCTGCCTCATCTTTAGAGGAACTTTTGTCACAACTTGATAGCAATTCTAAGATCTGACTGAGTGCTGACACCCTATGCTGTAAAAGAAATTTAAAAAGTAAGACAGTAAATAACATTCAAACACAAAAAAGTATGATAATTTGCAACTGATGTGGGCTTCTTGATGTATCATAGAAAGTAACATTAATAAACTGTTAATCCCTTAACTATATGAAGTACACTGGAGACAATCATACACTTTTCTACGAACAGAAAAATGCGTATATAACAGATGCTTCATTAAAGTACCTCCAGTCCCAAGGTCTAAAATTTCATACATGAGTACAGACTATAAACCATTTAACAATATGAACATAATTTAAACACTGTACCATGTATTTAGTTTCAGTACACTACGCAACTGGAACAATGGCTAAAAAGAAAATCTTTTAAACACCCACATACCAGTAAAATATATTCTGTAACCTTCAAATTCAAGAAGCAAGGGAGGGGTAAGTCACCTTAGAGTCAACTAAGACATATTCAAAGTTCCAAATTAGGATAATGGATGGTGATTTGCCACTGAGAATGTAGTATCTTTTAAACTCCAGCAGACATGAAACTAAACTGCACCACATACCTATAACAAGGTTGAGAACTTCGTTTACTCTCATTTAAGTTATTGGGCTTCTACACACTCATTAACATCAAACACCAACAGTCCACTCTGGAAAGGTTAAAGTTATACAAGTTTTGTATTATGGATAAGCTTTGGAAGTCCACTACGCTAAGACACAGTTACAGCCAAATCAGTGCCATGACAGTACACATAATACATACCTCAGCTCGAATGTGCTGATGAGTCATGGCCGCATAAAGTCTAGCTGGATCACTATTCCAACCATTCTCTGAGTCAGTACCAGACAGAAGAACCTGTCTCTCCCCTGGTTCAGCACACAAAAAGAGCAGAATTGAGCTGCACAGGCGCCGCAAAGAAACAAAACCATGGCTTTCATCTAGCAGCCTAGAATTAAACATGTATGATCACAGGAAACATCCTACCTAAACACAAAACCAAAAACAAAACAACTACATCTACAAAAAAATTTACAATAACTACTTTCAATAAAATGTTTCACTCTATACACTAAGCCTAACAATAATCGTACATAACAACCACACAACTCAGCGATTAATACCTGTCTTTAATTTCCATTAATACAGATTCTAATTATATCACATTTGCCTTAACAGAACCTCAAAGTTTTGCATCACTGATGTCTTCATTACTGTTAACACGTATGTTTAAAAACACCAGTATCTCCACATAAACCTATATGTGCCTTGCAACATTCTGCCAATTAGTTATCACCACCAGACCAAAAACTACCGACACATTCTGCACAGTTGCCATATTGTTTTATGCACTACAAGGAAAGTTGTCTTAACAAACTTCATATACTTCTTGAAGATTTATTATCACATACATTTTCAAGATCCTATTTAAGAATACTATTCATGCCATTAGTGCCATCCTTGTCAGACAAGTTTGGAAGGTCATCATGTTCACATATTATTGATGGGTACAAAGTAAGAAAGTACAAAAATGTTTCCACACATACCTATAGCAGTCCTCAGTCTTGCCTGCTACCTTATCTGTTTCATCATCTGAGCCCTGTTCATCTTCATGCCATGGCTTATCTGGTCCTTTTACTGCTGCTAGCAGAAAAATGGAGCGATGCAATACAATATGACACAGTTCCTCATAATTATCTACTTCTGCTCTCTGAGACATAACACCACCATCACTCTGGGTTTCATCTATAAGAAAAGTTATTATTTGGAGGAAAGCTCTGCTAATGTAAAAATACATAACTTAGGTAAATGGTTGAATACAAGGCATTTACAGGAGAAGAGGCAACACTGGCATAAGGATAACACTGTATCTTTCAGCCATGCTGACAATGTTCAACAAAGAAATTAAAGATGGTTAACATACTGACAGTGTTAACTTACCTTCAATGAATGTCTACATGATGAATGAATAAATGAAATGAATTTGAACAAATTATCAGATGGTGATACTTATAATGAAATTTCTGACTTCTGATCTCCTAACATTGTTAAGAAATAATATTAAGGGGCATATAATAGACACATACCAGCAAATCAAAATCATCAGTACACAAGTCTTATCACCCCCATCTACCTGCCACAGAACTGAAGTCCAAGACATATGAAACAGTACAATGTTGTGAAATGGGGTAAAACATGTTCTCTTACTTTCAATGAAGAAAATGGATTATACACATTTGGAAGCACACCTCAAAATTACTTAAATCTAAAAAATGACAGACCAAGATTGCCACTTAATATATCATATAATACGGAATTCTTGATTTAAAAAGACCACCTATTATTATTGTAACAATAGTAAAACGTAAGATATTATTGTAGACTGGTTACAAACAATTTGGGACTGAGCTGTGTGGTTCTGTTTCCCATTCATTTCCCCCAGCTTCTATGGCTGCAAAGCTGGGTACTGAACCACAGATATGATGGACAAGGCATTCTGACAAGGAAATCTCTATCCATTGTTCCCACATGCATCATTTTCCCACAGTAATATTCATTCCTTCCGGTTCAGAAAAGCAGCCTATATAAAGAATGTAAAATTATATCACAGGTATTATTCCACCAAGTGTCATTTTCCCACATCAGTCATTCAGAATTCTTGGTCCTTACCCACAATATTCCCAGAATGATAGTTTTTGAGAAAAATATAGTGAAAATAATGTGATGTTTTTGGAAAGCACAGCAGTGATAAGTTGCCGACACAGGTAATTACCATTAATTTACAAAGGCTGCCATGCACCAGCAAAGTGTAAGTTATGGTTGAGTGGTGGGGGTGACATGGGTGTTTAGTGGTGAGATGGCAAACCTGTGACTGTACTGTGTGACTGTTCACATAGTACTGTTCCACATCACTCATGTTTTCTTCCCCTTTGGTTTACAGATTTCTTTGGGGGGAGGGATTTGCACACAGTTATCGATCATGTTCAGTCACGGACTTTGTTATGCTGTGCTGAATCTACTACTAAAGTATTTGAGGTATATGCTAGTTACTCAGATCCAACTGTCATCTATTTTGCAATGTACGGCATCTTCAGGTTGAAATGGTCAACCCTCCATTAACATCTCTGTGAGTTCATGTTTTGATTAACTGCTTCCCCATTTCTTACCTGTTTAATTCATGAAAGCAAAAGACACTGAAATGGATAACTAATGAAAGAAAACATTTGGTCCTACAGTAATACAGCCCATGAGGCCAACATTATGGTACCGCATCACACACAAATAATGTCTTTCACGAACGCCATGCTGAAGCCAAGTAATACCTGCATCTTCCACCTGTTCATCTGCTCTACAGCTCTCTTCATCCCTTTCCCGGCTATGAATATGGCTATGCAAGAGGACAGAATCATTTACTTCTTCATCAGGAGAGCTTTCATGATTATTCCTTGTAGAAAGAATTTTGCGGCGAAGTTGAAATACCATTAAATAGATTTCCCAAACAGCTGGATGAACAGCATTCCTAAGAAAATAAATATCTTAATTTCAATAGTATATACATATATATATATATATATATATATTGGATACAAAATATAATACAACACAAAAGTATCTTTGTTTCTTTCTTTGCATGATTTTGATTATAAACAGGGTTCTTACAAGGGGGTGGGGCAGGGAATGGCCATGATTGTTAACAACATATTCCAAACCCACAAGTAAAACACCAAGGCAGTGGCTCTGAGGTGAGCCTATAGAATTCTTCTCCTGAAGAATATGCAAACTGTTCAGAGTCGAGTGAAGTGTGTGTAATGTTATAGTAATGACTCAAAAGACTTAAGCATATGTTGTGTTTACTGCACGATCACAACTTTTATTTAACTTCTGCAGTTTTCACTTAAGTCACTTAAACATATGGAATTCAAATACCAACAGCAACCTTAAATTTTACATATCAAAATATTACAGTACATAATATTGAAGCAAATTCAGTAGGTGTACATACTTGGTGTTACACCCTGACAGAAGTCCAGTGTGTTTAAGTAGTGCAGTTAGGACTACTCTGGTCAGACATTCCAGCAATGGTTCATCTTCCACCTCACAAGTGTCCCAGTCCTGGGCTTGAGCATATTCCATCATATCCTTGTAGTAACAAAAATGTCTGCGTGTGTCCTCTACCACTGCATGATTGTCAGCTACACATACTGGTAACTGTCTTTGATAACTAGAATCCTGTCCACTGTTTCGTGAAGCTCCTCCTAGCACAGTCTCTACCTCCTCCCTCAGGTTATCATCTTCTCTGTACACTGAACTTTGAGCAGCATCAAAAGATTCACTGACTAGTGTTGCTGCTTTCTGAAGTGAGCTCTGTCGTCTTTCTTTACTTATAGGTTCTGGGATTTCCCAGAACTGAGTAGGTAACAGAGCACTCCTAAGGTAAAATCTTACATCGGGTACTTCGATCTTTGTAATTATGCTTTCCAGGTGCCGGTAACTGTCACCATCACAGGCTTGTGCCCCAAATGTCAATTCTCGAAGCAGCAATACTGCATTAAAAGAGAGAAGTTAATTACAATATAACAATACATAATAAAGACAAACTACTGATGTAACTAATCAGTCCTCACCACTGAATTTTTGAGTTCTATGAGTAACAGCCATCTGTGACTGCCTCAAAGGGAAAATTCAATTTTGGTTTTTGAAGTTTCAAACAATGTATCGAATCAAAACTACAATGAACTGAAAACAGTTTGAACTTCAAACCACAGGCATATCCCAACAAAGTTACAGTAACAAATCCTTAGCAGCCATCTAAGCTAGGCCTCCCTCACAGAAAGAAATACACGTGGCTGTGCACAGTCTGTGCAGGGCTGGAACAAATGAGAGAGAAGAGTGTGTGTACACATAGACAGAAATGGAAAACGATGTATAAGAAATTCTTATACTCATCTCAGCATGGAGCGCGGCATCATCCAGCTATGGAACTGGGTCAGTCACTCGATGCGAGCAGTGAACAAAGACTTTTGTTTGAAGCCATGCGCAAGAAAACCCACATGATGTGTGTGATGTCAGAATGTGTGTGTAAGTACAATGGAGCAAGATATGTAATGGCCATGGCTGATGAGGTTGGTGACAAGCTTGTGGACTGGCAAGGACGTTCCTCTGCCATGAGTTTAATACAGCAGCAATGTTGAGTTCGTACAGGATACCCTGCAGTTTGGTACAATACTGTGAAGTGTGAAAGAGAGAGAATGATACTACTGGTTGCTGTGCAGTAGTGAAGTCCATACAAGACACCCTGTAGTTTGGCAGACTATTGTGATGTGTGGAAAAGAGACAATGATACTACTGCTATGTAGTAGCAGAGTGCATACATGATACTGAATGGTTTGGCAGAGGGTGTGGAACAGAAACCACAGTGCTACCACTTACGGTTATTCGAGGAGTTCACACAATATACCTTGTAGTTTGACAGAATATTGAGAATGTAAAATAATGAGCAGTGTTGAAATAGTAAGTTGTACAAGATATCTTGAAGTTGGTGAAAGTTAAGAGGTGATGGACAAGATAGTGAGTTGTAAAACAACACCCTGTCAGTAGAAAAACAATTCCTCATGCTCCATAGATAGTGCTTGAGGTTCATGAGATACTTTGTTGTGTTTGTAAGTCTTGTAGTATTTCTTTAGATTATATATATGAAACTCATAGTGTTTATAAGTGTTATTTCATAACCTTTTCACAAGCAAGTCTCTACAGTAAGAAAAGCAGTCCAGAGCTGAAAGTAGATGAGGTGCAAGGCTCACATCTTACCCAGATCACTACCATGTTTCTCCAGACCATGAGAAAATAAAGGGCTGCTTAACCAACATCTAGTTTCTTTCTCTTCTTCTGATAATGGGGATCCAATTAACATGCCTCCAAGGCATTTGCCGATCAACAAACTGCATGTTCTCTCCAAATCCAGTAGCCACAGCCAAGAGTGTTCAGTCACATCGTTAGGTGTTGGTGTACTTACTTCTACAGGGAACAAGAAAAAATAAATTCAGGTGAACATAGTTTTTAGATCAACTCGATACAATGCTTGCCTCACTGAGGTAGTTCTCCAATCAAACAGGAACTTTAAAGGCTCAGGCAATAAACACAATAAAATTTCTGCACTGAATCTTGTTGTTCCCCTTACGTAGCAAAATTACAGCAGCACCACACATAATTCCATACGTTTGGGCTCCTTAACTCATTCAAAGTGCACCTATTGTAAATTCTCATGATTTAAGCATTGAAAGAAATGTCAGTGTTTCATGTCTTCAAAAGAAATACTTCAAAAATAAGTCCAGCTCCGTTTTTAAGGAATGACCATTGCTGAAGTAAAATCAGTGAGCTGAATAACAAAACACACTTAGATAGACTATAAAATAAAGACATATTACAATAATTCAAAACAGAACTCACAATAAACAAAACTATGAAATATAGCAACTGGTTTCAAGAAGTCAACAGAATGTGAAGAAAGACTTCCACAACTATAAAATATTACAAAACATATAAAGGAAGGAACCAAGGAAGACCTCTGAGCAGACTACAGAATGAACGGGTAAAGAAGTGGCCCAGATACAAACCCTGACTGCTACGTGCTGATACTGCTGAAATAATGATTTTCATGACAAAAAGTGCACACAATAATGCAGTATAGTTCTACCAGTAAAATTTCATGAGTTGCCTGAATATGCTGAGTACCATAGTCCCATGCCTCAAATAAAGTGAGCCACACTGAGGACAAGGAGACAGATGAAAAACAGGCATGAATACAAATACCTTACTACTGTACCAGACTATATCAAAATGCTTAAACTTAAAAAAAGAATCTTGGGTAAATAACAAAATGAAAGATTTCTATTAAAAATCTAAGACAGTAAACCCTCTAAAACATGCTGTTTACCCACAGATGTGTGTCCATCTCTCTAAGACTACACTTGTGCATAGGAGACTCCATAAATTTCAGGGAAGTTATACCAATGAATATTCAGGTTTCTGTGATGTTATACCACATCAACACGTAAATAGCTAGACATTTCAAACGATCATCACTTCTTGGAGTGTTTGACCCTGAAGGTGAACACTACGACCCTACAAAATGTCAGTACCTATTTACTAGCCGACACTGTGTAACATCCCAAAAGACTCAAATTTTAGCACCCCACCGTGAGAACCTCAAATTTCACACGACATATGAATATCTTGCAGACTCACACCATAAAAATGGTCACATAGTACAGCAAAATAAACACTTACCCGAGGAGGAGTTGCTTTCCTGCTGACATTGCACTCCTTCTGGCAAGGAGTTCCTTTCCTTCCCGCAGTGTACTCCATCTGGTAGAACTCTGTTAAGGCAGTCCAGTGGTGCCAGGATACCCAGTAAATGGAACAGCAGAGACTGAACACAAGCAACAGGCAGAAGGAGCAGAGAGTGCAGTATCTTAGACAACATGGCCCCTGCTAAAGACTGATGTAAGATTCCTGCAGTGCAGAACACAACATCTATGTATTCAAATAAGAAAATGGCACAAAAGTTCTTCATTTATTACATCAAATTTTGCACACTTCTCATTCTATTGGTTTCCATCTTGAGGCAGAGTTTCAGAATTACCTGACTGATGTGCGTGAAAAAGAATGTATATATATGATAAAGGAATTTCTTCACGCAACTGAGAGTGTCCAAACAGAAATTTCCTGCTTCACATAACCTGAATGTTCATCAGTGGACACCCTGAACTTGTTAAGTGCAGTTTTCATCTTCAAATCATGTTTTTTCAAGACCTATTACAATACTGTGTTTGGAACAATGAATGGGTTTTCATGACAGTGACTATGACAGATAATGTCTTCTGGAATGTGGCTTCTCTACTATGAAGGTTGAGGCACCATGTTATAAATTTCTGCCACACTACATGACATCACATCCCAGGAAACAGTATTCTTCATATTATATCATCCCCATCTCTATTGCCTATATATACCACAAGGTCTTATTTCTTAAGGTTCTCAAACCAAAATTTCCAAGATAATGGTCATAAATTGTTCAAAGAATGATACTCACTGGAACAACACAGTCAGGTAAACACAAAGGTTGTCCAGAAATAATTATTTCATCTTTTAAGTTCTGTTCAGCCTGTTTGTGACACAGAAAAGTTGTATGAACACACTGTAACTTCACAGGAAATTTGTGCCTGAATTACTAAATTTTACCAGCAATGATGCTGGTTGTTGATTCTGCCCCACTGAGAACCAACATCTCACACACTGACTTTTCACACTGCAATAGTCACGAAAACGTTCAGTGCTCAAAATAGATGGAAGCTACAAATACCACAAGAGCTCAACAATACAACATCTTCAATACCATAATCAACTTGTCTTCCACTTACTGGATCATGGAAAACCTAGTACCGAAATGTTACATAAGATGACAGCTTTGTGTCTTTAAACAAATAAATGAAATTGAGAATTTTCAGTTCCCACATAGTTAACACTAGATTTCAATACAAATATTGATACACTTGACGTGATATTATAAAGCTGCTACCTAGCACACGACTATAAAAGTATTCTCTCACATGATCAACATGTTTATCGATTACAAAAGACAGGCAAAGAAGTTCCATCCCACATACTATCGTGCTACTTGGCTTGGTTGATTGTAGGTTTAGGAAACAGAATATAAAGTGGTGGCTAAATGTAAGTACTTGACAACACAGCATGTGTCTCAAACTGCTTCTGTGATAGAAGTCTCTGCCTCTCTCATTCCTACTGTTTCCTCAGTCAGAGTCTATGCACAAATGGGAAAGGCCAGTGACAGTATTAACACAAAAATGAGATTAGTTTTGAATTTAGTACAATTAATTCAAGATTTTTTAGATTAATTTCAAATCAGTTTTACTGCCCTATATTGGCACTATGGATGATTATCGTTAATGATGCAAAAGTAGAAATTATTAGGTTATTATTTACAATGTGGCCCGCAAACACCTTTTCTCTTGATTTAGCTCTTGTTCCCAGAAGGTTGCTCACCACTGATGTACATTAGAGGAACTCACCATAAAGCTGACTGAGACAGTTTGGGAAGTTCTGAACAATATGAGCTGCCTTCCTGAGTATATCATACGCCAAAGGTAACAAAATACTAAGGTGGTTCTGTAGTAATGTAATGCTCAATGCCAGCTGCAAGAGAGACAAAACAGTCGTTCAATTAAATTGCATATAATTAACACCTACTATACTACCAAAGTAAACATACACTAAAACTACACTGTAATTGGCCATCACACCAATAGTAATTTTAGACCAGAAACCCAGTAACACTACAGGAAAGTTTAACATTCACTGACCCATATGTTAGGGAAGGTACAAATGTTTCTACATCAATCTAGAACATGCATATCTATGCCTCTCATACAGCCACCATCTATTTGATGATGGCCAATAATTCAGACTGTACAACACTGAATGGCTGGCTGACAGTAAATAGAGAACTGGAATGAACAAGGAAGGAAGTGATCACAGTCTATTTTAACATAGCATAACAGCACTTTACTGGACCAGCTCAAGAGAGACCACAAAAAACTTAAGTCAGGATAGCCAGGGTTCCAGGCACCTCACAAATATACATTATACATGTTACCCCTTGAGTCAGCTTTCTCAGTAATTGTGTATCAACATCAAAACTGGATCAGGGGTGCACAAACCCCGGTTGTCAGATCACCAGTGTGGCTACAGTCTACACCTAACATTTGTAGGTCCTCAGTATGGAACTTTATTCATGTTACCCTTCCAGCCTCTACAATTTTTAGGTGGCTCCTACATTTTTGGAAAATGTATGCCTGTATGCTATATACATAATTCATCTGAATATTATCACCTATCAACAAAAACGTGACAAAGGCTCTCTGTTATGGATGAGATTGGATAATGTTTGTATATAACAGTTCTAAAATTATACCTTTTAATAATAAAATAATTTTATTATGGTCAACAGCTCTGAAGCAGCTTTTCTATCATCTGTTCAGAGGTTCTGGCAAGAATGTGTAAGTCTGTAGTGCTTATGTTTCTCCTTCCCTTCCTCCTTGGTGCAAGTGAATTCACCATTTGAAAATAATGCACATCGATAATACTGATCTGCAAAGGCTCAAACATTTACATATGCCAAGACTATTTCATATGACAAACAAATTATGTGAATAAACAGTCCAATGCAGCTGGTGAGACAGGTACACAAGATAATGGTAAAATGAAAATGTCAATGCCCTTCAGTAAGATACTGCCCTGGCATTGGTCTGGTCAGCCTGAGAGAAAACCTGAAAAACCATGAGCACAGCAACAGCCAAGATTCAAACACAGGACCTTCAGAATGAAAGTCCTGTGATCTACCAATAAACTTATGCTGTCATTATTGTTAAGTTATCATTCATTCAAAACTAAACTTCCAAATATGATGTTATGTATGCAAACAAAATTATTTTATAATCTGCATAAAGTTTATGCAGATGTATTAACATGATCCAAAGCGACACCAATCCAGTAAATCCAGTAGAATATGATACAGAATAACAAAGAAAACTAAAAGACTAGTAATTATTGCCTGATACCTTCGTCTTCTTCCATCAGCTTTACAACCCTTTGCTGGTTTTTAGCCTTCTCAATCAGGTCACACCAAGCCTTCCTATTCAGGGCCCCTTTTTTCTGATTTTTCACATTCATTATTTCCTGATACCAATAATAGAAAATAAATGTTTACAATGATCATTTCCCATAAAATTTTGATAACCACTAGCAGAGGATTTTTCACTCTGGTGCAAATTCCAGACAACAGCAACATGTAGGAGTACAGTTTTCTTAAGTTACCTGTTAGTAATTATGAGGTATGTTAAATAAACAAACAGCTCACCATAGGTGAGTCATAAGTGTTGATACTGCAGTATGCCAACAAATGTGTCTGTAGAGATGACAGCAAGTCATGCAGGTGAGTCACTTGATTGCTTGAATCAGCCAGTTCAGCCTGTCCTTTGTCAAGGTTCTTCTCCAGTTCATTCAAGCACTCCCCCTACAGTATGAAAAAAAGAAAAGGCATAGTAGCACCACAAATATATTATGGCATTTACTGGGCAACCAACTAACCTGCTATATCTGTTACTCTGGTTTGAAGAAAATAAGGTATGAGTTTGGCAGCATTTCACTCGGTGTGATGTCAGAACTATGAATAGAATTTCTATAAAACTTTCAAATATTCAAGACTCTAATAAGAGTAACAAACAAACATTTTGTGTTTTACTTCTTTTGCTTTTTTAACTAATAACGTCCTATAGATGACTTAATTTCACACGGAACTCCAACTCCATTTTCAACACCAGTTAGTGGGGGGGACATAATGCTTCATAACTACCATTACAAATTTCATGACACTCAAGTGTGGACTGACAAATTTAATAACAGATTTGAACTGTTCAAAATGTTAACCACTGCCACCACCGCCGCCACTGCCACCACCACAGTATGAGCTGTGAGGAATGTTTCATAAAATTTTCAATTATGGAATTTCAATGTGTTCCCATTACATGATATGACAGATATTACATACCTTTTTGTAGCTACACAAAATCAGGTATTTACTCAAGATCTGAAATCTAAACTGAGAATGCTTAAAATGCGTGGGTTCATGAATTTTCTTATGCAGACAGCCATACACACCCTATTGTCTAAAAACTGAACATCGCTCAAAATCACGTTTCTTGTAAAAACCCTCACTCTGAAGTAGCTCTCTTAACACAATACTTATCAAAGAGTTAATACATAAGGACCAATATTCTATCAATAATACAACACATGCCGTACTAGTATACCACACAGGAGCATACCGTGTGGAAGCTAAGATTTCGTAACAATGTCTTCATGAGCACTTCAGCAAGATGTAGGTCTTGACTTCCCAAACGATCCTCTGACTCTGCAGAGTAACTATAGCCAAGCAATGATGATACATGGCTGTGATCCTCTAGGCTTGTTAATATGATACCAAGTAACATTTTCTGCAAAAGAAGACACATATTCATGACATAAAAAGATTAGTATTTTAATGCTTTTAGTGCAAAATTAAATTACCTCTGCTTTGCATTGTGAGTGAAAAATGGTGCTTTATGGGAAAAATGCTTCAAAAGATTTTGCCATGCTAAAGGACATAACATTTTTGTGGAAGACCTTACAGGAGAATGTTAATATGCCAGCATTAAGGACAGAAATTGAATTTTAGTGTTCAAATGGCTGGCTTCAAAGATTCGAGTAACCACATAACAAAACATGGCACCTGCTGTGGATTTTCAGGCTTCCAACATATGGCATGAAAGCGTGACATCAACTGATCAGTCTGGGTGTGATTTATAACTGTTGCAGATGTGGTTGGTTTATGTTTATAGACACAATAAAACAGCTTTACATTACAGGAAGTTACAGCTGTTACACGGTCTGATTACAACAGCATTAATATTGCGATACGCTACTGAAATAAAATTCACCTGGCCACTGGAGAGGTCAGGTCCTTGTGGAAGTAGTGAATGGAGCAATTCCATCCGCTCCCTAAGTGGAGGAAGCAACATCGGGGCTCCAATAGCAAGTGTTTCACTTACAACAGTTTTCACACTAGTTGGAGTTGGAATATCAACCAGCCTGAAGAGAACACATTAAAAATACAACTCACAACAAATACAGGAGTAAACAAATACAAATGCACCAACACTAGAGATGTATGTGCTACCCAAATATAACACACTTCGTTACTATATTTGTGTACGCAATATTTAGAAGTTCTTCGCAATGCAACAGCTATAGCTATAAAAATGCAATCCTGTGATCAACAGGCTTCCACTGAGGGTTCAGCAGTTACACAACAGCCCAGCATATTAAATTAGTCCTTTGAAGGTCTGTGTTCACATACATGACCACACATAGGAAGACACCCCTAGAAGTTAATTTTATATATTTAGGCAACAAGGTAACTTACTGCATTTTTAAGACATGCTGAATAATCTCTGTTTTATTTTCCACAAAATGCTGTTTACTTCATATTTCATCCCCTTCTGTTCAACTAGTATGTCTTCCATATGATGCACTAAAATTTCAACACTCACCCCAGTCAGCTAAGGCTAATTTATCATTTTCACTGTCTCACTTTTAACCTGCTTCGCATTATGACTCCAAGCAATAAAGGAACTTTAACACACATAACACATTTATCATGAACCTAAAACAGCATTCACACATGTGCACTGGTGCACACACACACACACGCACACATATGCAGTTTGTCATTCATATACTTAAGGATGGCAGCATAAAAAGAATCAGCAGTTTTGTTTCCCAACATAATACATATATTGTACATATCTTAGACAGTGGATAGTGTTCCACAAAAGCAGTGCCACAAACTTTTAGAAAATCTTGTTATCCAAATTCTGTCAACAGTACATTCAAGAAAGAAGGGCTATAGAGCCAGTCTGGAATCAGACAGCTCTCTTTAATTAAATATAAATAGTTAAACTTCTCAATGAGTTTCACAGTTTCCTGTTTTTGTTTTCAATTATGACATTTGAAGAATTTTTATAGGACAGAAAACAGCTAAGACAGTGTCTATGTTATACTATACATGGCAACAGTATCATAAACTTGTCATGAGGGCCCTTACGTACAAGCAGGAGATTCCATATACTTGTTTTCACAGCAGTAATTCAATAAAAAGCAGACAGAAGATCTAAGAAGGACCATGTTACACTTGTTAATCATTAATTTTTTATATTGATTAACGTATTAAAAACCACATTCTAGCAAAGCATCCTACGGTTTGTGATACTATATTCACCGTCTTGACTTCAACGTCTGATGCACAATTATTTTGAAAAATCATCTTCTTAAACTGTACATTAAAAATTACGACCCTGCTTACATGAATTACTGCAGGGAACCATATCAACTTGCTACAAAGAAGTGAATTTCCAGGCATTTTTTTATAAGTTCGGTAATTTACTAACCTGAAGAGTAAATGGCGAAGTGGTCTGGCCTGGCTACCCAAAACAGATGTGGCAAGACCTCCAGTGAGTGCCAGTGACAAATGTGCACTCAGCAATTTCAGGCAGAGAAGAACAAATTGGTGATGCTCCCTAGAATGATCATCAACCACTTAAAAATAGAAGTATTCATATTTTAACAGTATGTTCAAAATGGAACAACATAACTCATAATTACCCAAATGTTGGGAATGGTGGTGGACAGGAATCCTGATTAAAACCACTGCAATATTTTTCAAGAAAGGAACGCAGTAAAGAGAACGTGCCTTCCTGGAGGTCCACACAGAAAGGCCGATGCCAAGTTACAACTTGTCTGGAAAAGGTGAACAAGTTATATTATATAACTGTGTTCTCCAAAATCTCCATTTGTATATCTTCTACTTGAACTGATAAAGATGTTGTAGTGACTAACCTGTCAGAAGGTAAGGCAGTCCAGAACACACTATGTGATGTACCAGCAGATATCTGATTCACAGGAACGCCCTCTAGTCCAAGCACTCTCTGTGGTCGAGTGATGGGACTGGTTGAATGACCTTGGCCACACTGCCCCATAGAATTACTTCCCCAAGCAAACACTTCACTGTCATGTGTCAATGCAAGAACATGAGAATCTCCTACTGCCACATCAATAATCCTTACTGCTGCCAAGTCTTCTACTAACTGGGGCAACAGAGATGTTGTCTCACCTGCAGTAATGCCCAAGCACGGCCCAAAACCCCAAGTATACAACTGCAATCAAAACCATGCAAAATCTGCTAAGTTTATGAAAGTTAACATTATGGTCTTGTGAGTTATGATAGTCTGAGAGACATTTGTCATTAAAATGTAGGTTGCATGTTTCTCTGAAATGTTGGTACCAATCTATCTGACTACAATGTCCTAAAACACTACAACACAATATGCATCTTCACTGACGTGAAGACCTCAAATGTCCGCATTTACCAAACTTTCATGCCAAAAATTTGACTATACCACATTCATGCTTCATTCTCTTACACAGCACATTTTCATGTCACAAGGCTTCTCCTTTGCACAACAAGAATCTTCCATCCTCTTCCATGTCTCAAGACCTGGCATCATAACCGAAATCTTTATCTAGCTACTGCGTCACAACTGTATTTTCAGTCAGCAATTATCACAACACCTTGAGCTTTCAATGCATTATCGTTTATAAATGACTGGACAAATGCATTCCAAACTCACAAAATCACCAGTGTCATGACTTTCACCTGTTTACACCAACTGCAATCACCAATAAATGTAGAAACTAGAGCAAATCTCTTATTATCTGCCCATGTTTTTCAACCCTTTAGTGTGTAATGTAACACCCCCGTCTGCTTCTTTGATTATGTAGCACTGGCGATAGAAAAGTGAATGAATACATAGCAGTGGTGGAATAATACTGACAGGGAAACACCAAAGCACTCGGACAAAAACCTGTCCTAGTGCCACTTTGTCCACGACAAATCCCACATGGTCTGACCTGAAATGAACCCAGGCCTCTGTGGTGAGAGACTGCTGACTAACCACCTCGGCCATGGCATAGCTGATTAGGTCTTTACGTGAAGTTGTCATTACAATAGCAGAACATTATTAATTTTGTGGCCTATAAGACAACCCCATATTTTTCATATAAAAAATCAATGAAAAAATTCTTATCTTATATTCAGGTCAATATGGCACTTAAACAAAGACCTCTGCAAAAAGAGCCAAATGTAATAAAATCATCACCAGAATATCAGTCTCACCTGACCATTAGTTGTAAGAGCCAAGGAAAAGAGGCTACCTGCAGCCACTTTTCTTATGTAAAGGCCCTGTAATGCTTCTATTACTTTTGGCCGTGAAGTCTTTTGTGTGTCACCATGGCCAAGTTTGCCATTGTCAGCTGAACCAAATGACCACACAGTCTTGCCATCTGCAGACAGCGCTATTGTATGAGCACTTCCACATGCTACTGAACCGACACCATTCAGATCTCGAACGAGTGTAGGCATGTTACGTCCATTATAGTCTCCGTGACCTTCAAAATAAAATGAATTCTGTCAATGTGGAATCTATGTATTCTTGCAAAATGGACATAATTAGAATAAACACATTCTGTATTTTAAACAGAAAATAAGAACTCATTACAGTGTCCAGAATGAACAGTGTTTATAGTTGCAAGTCTGCAACATTCCACACCAAAATAAACCACGGAAGACTTACATAATATACCATTATGCATGCTAACAACTTACCTAAAAATCAAAGAGACAAAATCATACTAAGCCCCCCATTTCAAGACAATATTACTATAAATCACACATCCAAATACCACTGTGACATAACAACACTTGATACATAACACACTTTACTCACTCAACAGACATCAGGCACATGTTAAGGCAATTTGTAATTACAATGACCTTAGCCAGTGAGCAAGTGAAAGGCCACACAGCTACCTCACAAGTCTGATGTAATTCTTCCCACATAGTTCTGCGCTTCTGAGCACCCTTAAGTCTGTGATTCAAAACATCTCCAGAGGTTAGTATAATGTACATTTGTTGTGTCCCACATCCACTAAAAACATTTCAAAACTTATCACATAAAACTCTGGCAATTTTAACATCAAATTTATCTCATCGTGTGAGTTATAATATAACAAGCATACTACGCAGTATTCAAAACTAAAAACTTAGCAAAATAAACTCTGTAAAATAAAAAGGCTTTTATAAATTGAGTCAGTAAACTAAAGCAACAAAAGAACGTAGAGTTTAAGGAAAGTAATGTGTGTATACTCTGGGCCAATTAAGACCTGCATAGGAAACAAATGATCGGTGTTCACAAAAGAATAATCAACATATGTTACATCTGGTAGCCCTTTGAAAAATCACATTAATCAGAATTTCACACAAAGTTTAGCCAGGCATGTTCACCAATGTGAGAAACTTTCAACTTCCACTTACATTACAACCAATTTCTATATTTTAAGCATACCTTTTAAATTCTCCTGAAATACAATAACCTGGCAGTTTGACTCAAATATAACAGAACTCAAATTAACTGGAGTTTATTGAGCTGATACCACAGTCATGTCAGTTATTTACAGGTTTCATGATATTACACTACCTAATCGGCCATGGTCTCCCTCGCCCCATGTGTACAGTTCACCCTCTTCCGTGACCGCAGCACTGTGCCTGTAGCCAGCATGAACAAACTTCACCACCTTCCCAGACAATGCTCCGGCCACTAGTCGAGGCTGCTTCTGAGTGGTGCAATTTCCATGGCCCAATTTGCCATAGTCACCTACAATATGGAAATTTAGCCAGATTCTCATGTTAAATGACAAAAACATGAACACATGAACATGAACAACAACACCTATGCTTAACGGAAGTCTCCAATAATATCTGTGAGATACCGTTTTTGTTTAGAAAGAAAAAAATCTAAGTGACATTAGTTATATGAAAACCGTATCAAAAAAAAAAAGTCAATCTGAAAGCATACAGGCCGAAATCATATGCAGAGAATAAAGGTAACACTTTCTTCTATGCATTAGTATCACATATTTCTTCTGTGCTGATAAACAGTCCTGGAATATTTAAAATCTGTATATACCCACACTCTGAAATGTATCTTCACTGATATAAAAATAAGGAGACAACACTTAATCAAAGTTTGCTGCATAAAGAAAATTATAACTACTTCTGCACCTGAAGAAGAGGGCATCCTAGGATGACACAGAGGACAGTGATAGAGGAGGAGGAGATAAATAGGATGGGAAAGAGCTGGAAGGTGGTCAACAAGCTGTTGAGAAATAGAGTTGGATGGCAAAACTTCGCTGAGGCCCTATGCTCCATTTCGGAGTTACAGGACATCACCACCACCAGCACCATCATCACCACCACCACTTCTGCGACTATAAATGTGTATAACCTTGTAATTTCTTGTACCCAAAAATGTTGCTAATTTGCTGTTGAAGATCCACCACAACATAATCGATTTACATTTTGTGAACGAAAATAATGAAGATTATGAATTCAAACAAAAATATTGGCATTCGAACCACCTCTGGAAAAGTTATCTACTTCAGCACACAAAATTCATAAATGCAAAATAATTACCATCTCCCCAGCTGTAAACCTTGCCATCATCTGTAAGTGCCAGTGTATGACCATCACTGCCTTTAGACGAAGACACCTTCTTAACAGTGCCATCAATGACCACACGCTTAGGCTGCGGCTGGTTGTTGGAATCTCCCAAACCAAGACGCCCATAGCTTCCTTTACCACATGCACTAAGGGTTCCATTTATGTGGATAATGAAGGAACAGTATTGACCAGCCTCCACCTGCTGCGCCTGGGTGAATGCCCTTGCAAGACGGGGCACCAAGATCTTCTCTTGACTCTCCTCTGCAACCTGAAGCAATAATTCTTCCCTCATAAATAGAAACAACAGATACGCACATGGCATTTCTGTGCAATGCTAACACTCAGACACATTTTCATGACACCACCTTAAATTTTCAGTCACATCAGTTCTCTACCCAGGATATACACTTTCACTCCACACTGTGTAAAAGACTGAGAATAACTTGTAATTGGCCTAGCTGACTAGGTGCCTCCTCACCATTCCACCTGAGGACAGAAACAGATCCAGTCCCTGAAAGTTGTGCTTACTTTTGCGTATTTTTCAAACGCCACAGAACAGGCAAATTTAAAAAGCCAAGCAGTCATGAATTGAAAAAAGAATCTCACTCTGTAACCAGCCCCATGCTGACACAGAGACAGAAGTCCCAACTTGCAAATAGTCTCAGAAAATGTATTATTCCTACAGTAATTCATAAAAATATTAAGAGTTTTCACACCTCAATGGACCTTCAAGTCATACAGGTGTGCGCAGTCCAAACTAGGGAAAACAAATAAGCCACAACATTACGAGAAACAGTAATTTACATACTTACCTGATGTGAGGAATTGCTACCACATACATAGACATCACATTTATCAGCCACAGTACTGCTGCATGTTGATGTAGCCTGGGATTCACGGTGTTCAGACCCCAAACATGATCTTGTGTAATCACATGCAAGGTTCACCAACTGTAAGTTAAACATTGAACACTTCTGTGATGTACAGAATTGTAATTCTCTTGGCAGCAGCTCAAGGCGGAAACTACAAGCTTTTGATTCCTGTGTGGATAGTCATACATTAACCCTTTAAAGACGAAGCGTATGTGTTTTATATAAGGACTCAGTGCGTACCGCGCTGTAAACACTCTCCACTTCGGTTATAAAAACCAGTCTCTTAATGTTTTATAAGGCAAAAGTTGCTGTTTGTTCTGAGATCCGTACAAAACACATAAACGCAATGTGGGCACCACGTAGAATATTTTAATGTTAAACCTGGTGGTACGTAAAGTTACCGCTACGCTTTAAAAGGTTAAACTTCACACAAAATGCACATATCACAGTACATAACTTCAGAGGAAGTTCTCTAGGTCGCTGTTTGTTGAATTACTTTTCAGTCACAGCCCTTCTCAATCCTGTAGAGATTTTGCTCAGTAAGTAAATACAGACCAACATATACCAAAACATAAGTTAAAATTTAAGTTTATTGGCCGAGTCAAAATAATACATGTCATGGTGCACCTGCTAACACCAGTACCAAAACATAAACTAAATGTTAAATGATTCAGTAATCAATGAAGTACTCCTATTCTGAGATCAGTTGACTGCATCATATACTTGGTCCAGAGTGTGCTGTTTTCAGTTAAGTTAAAAGTGCTAGAAAATTTGACATCCCTGTCCATAAGTTGATGCCAACCTCACAAGCATTACAAAACAGTGACCCGAAATACAACCGGGGGGGGGGGGGGGCAAAAGAAAACACCCTGCACATTGTACATGCAGCAAGCCAATTATCCAAAATATGGAATAATACGTATAGGTAGCTGTCACATCAAGACGCAAGACACAATCAGCTGCTCTAAATGGAAGTGGAAGAAATTAGTGGCAAGTGGTTCTGAAAACTGCATTTCATTTACTGGACTCTGACAGTGATAATGCACTCAATGAATGCGCTCCTCATAATGCTGCCGTGAATAATGACAGTGATAATCACTTTCAGCACATCGATTGGAACGATACACAAATTACAGAGCCAAAGCAAAAAACCTCCACAGGCACTTCTAGCCCCCTAAATGTAGTGACATGTGCCTAATAAATTTTGAACAATTTAAAGTTTTTAAGAACAAACTCCTTACAATAACTGTTACGCAGACAAACATACACACGGACCAGTTTCAGCAGGAGCCAACTAAGAAGAAGAAACACAGCAAAGGTGTGTTATGGAGTTTGGCAAACAGGAGGAAAATGTTCATAGACATTACAAACATGATTTTGGGTCTTGCATTACCTTAGGTTTGCCACACCAATGTCAGCTATCAAGATCATGGCACGTTCAATGCACAATCATAAACTACAACTACCTAATAAGGTTTCAAAGCTTAATTTATCAACATTAACTTTTAATAATTCTACGCAGTATTCTGAACATAACATAAATCACTAAATATAACAATTAATTTGTTTTATGGTAATCCATGTTAAATACTACTTTATATACATATGCAATAAAATTCCATTCATGTGACTCACACAGGACAGGACACGTTCTGAATTATCGAATATTCCAGATTATCAGATGTTACCTATACTGACCTAAATTCTTACAGGTAATTTTTTGTTACTGCTCCTGTAATTGGGCTGTACAACTAATCTGAGGAGCATTCCATTTGGATATGTTTTCACCCGCTAGTTCGAGATCATGAGGGCCCTCTTCTGTGTTTTCTGGAGTCATCATAGCCCAAGACACTGACGGAGTAGGAGTCAAGGGGTCAGGAAATACCACAACAGTTGACATACACTCTTGGAGGCCTTTTTGAATGTCCCTGAAACCTGCCTGTGTCACTGATGAAGCTTTTTGCTGGTAAAAAGCAAAACTTCTGGTCTTGGAATTACTCTCACCTGCCAGATTATCAGATTTTCTTGATTTCGGACGTCACATTAAAGAAATTTTGCTACATTCATTAAGTCAGCAGAAAACTATAATGAAACAATGAAACAGTACCTAATCCTTCAAAGCCATAGAACATTTAAATATATCTCTCCACAACTTGAATGTCCTTTACCCCTGGAGAAACTTATTTTAATGTCCTACAGCCTTTGAGGGTTTGGTACTATTTCATCATGTACAACTCCACAGCAACTATACAGTGCAGTTTTTCCACCCATTTCATTCATGTATTTACAAACCTCTTCCATAAGGCACATGGCAGCTTGATAGAGTAAGACCTTCCCAGATTCGTCAGATGTTAAGTTATACCATGACTTGCCATCCAGTCCATCATCACCTTCAGCAGTTGACCTCATTTTTGACACAGCCTTCAGGAAAACAGAAGCTGTTATTTTGGCACCTGCTGGGTTCTTGTCATCTTGCTTCCCACATGATGCACACAGAGCCATGTCAATCCACTCCAATAAATAGATTAGTGACCCTCTTTGCAATGCAAGCTCCAGTAGTAGTTCTGAAGCTAACAGCTGACCTGGAATTGTTTAAAACCTCATTAGAAAATATCTGCTTTAACCTTGCCACACAGCAGCTATATCAAATTCTTTCAGTGACTTGTGTTAAACCTGCACTGCACGCTTACTACCAATAAGAAGCTGTGACTTGACACATTGTTAACTTTTGGCTTATATGAGTCTGGTTTCAGAGCAGACATAATAAACAGCATGGATTCTGAAATCTGAGTTTATATATTTCTCTGAAGGAAATAATTCATAATAACAGACATAAAAAATGTGTTTTCTTGCAGCTATGTTCCCCTGGAAATTTTCATTATTTAGGGTGAAAACATCAACAATGTATCTTACATAGGAAAAAACAAGTTTAGTGCACTGAAAAATGATGTGACTCCAAACGTACACAAAGACAAAATCCAAAACGCCACTGCCAGCTGAACTCTCAGCCAGTATCAATGGTTTGCCAAGTCTGCTGTGCAGCCGTAATGGTAACATAGAGACCAGGTACCCCAAATTCACGTCTTCATACTAGGAGGATGTGAGTGATCAACTGCCTACTCTGAAAAACAACTGTAGTATGAAGATGGACTACAGAATATGTTCTTGCAGCCCCAATGAAAGATAGAATGCCAACTTGTCCCACTGAATAAAAAACCATAGCAATTCTCCTATATTTGTCCAGCAATAAGAAGAGTTCTGTTGTTATAGCATACTGCCCAGGTTCATTACAGACTCAAGTTAAGTAAAGGACCAATGTGGACACACATTCTCAAACAGGCTTATAAAATCTTATTTCACCCTCATGTGGAAATAAGCACTTAACTGAAGAAATGGAAAAACAGCACATAACTAATTAGTACAATTTATTTCAGGCACAAACAAAATGAAACTCCTGAAGTGGCTGCTTGAAGAATTTCATTCACAGTCCAAGTCATATTTTGCTCAGGCCTTTCACTCTTATTATTAGTCACAGTATCTAGAACAATGCATTGTTCTTCGCCTCTTCAGCATTTCTGCACAAAAACATTAGCCATTTATACAAACATGTACATCTTACCACCACAACAAAAAGCCACATTATTCTGACACATACTAGACTAATTATGTGACAAGACAGGGCAACAAAGAGGGCCTATTGTGTTTAGTAAGTATGGCACTAACATAAACCACGAAATACAGTATTATTAAAGCATGATATAAAACCTGTCCAAACAAGAAAATTATCAATTATTTCTAACACCATCTTATGGATTAAACACAACACTGCAACCAAATATGAAAAAACAGAAACAAAACAAAGCGACTTGGAGAGGTGGTGCCACTGGAAGTTTCCATAGCTACCACACAAACTATATGCACAATTTTAAATATGTTATACACTGGTACTGTACACTTTAAATGCTATACATACCCACAGAATCAGCTCCAGAAGTAGGCAGTGCTGCATGCCGCAAAAACCGAGTAACCTCCTGCAGACTTTGTGCTCCCAGTGCAGTGATTTGGCTATCATTAGCCAGGGACAATGGTGGTAAGGTACGAACCACCTCTGATGCTGTGCACAGTACTTCATTGCATAAAACTGGACTACCTGTACACAATTTAAAAATTACGTTCCTATAATCATTGACTTATGACACAATGAACATTCAATTAAACACACACACTTTTAAAAATATCACATATATAATACCACAAAAAACTTTTCTTTGGAATAGGAGCAAGGCCCAAAATTTGGGAGCCAGACAATTTTTCGCCATCATTGGGCTAACGTGGTGAGAAATTCTGAAGCAACTGCCATTGTAAAGGTACTACAGTCCTCAAGAGCAACTCTCAATCACATAAAAGCGTTAAGAAAAAGCCTCCACATGCCTACCTGCGCGCACGCACGTACACTTATATTCCAGACACCTGGTCCACCACCACTACCACTTTCATAAGCATGTAAATGAAGAATACCAACATATGTACAGTGCATATAATGGTGGTCCTCATTACACAACTACCAATGACTTTACATGGGTCTGATCTGTAACAGGGATTCAATTCCCAGCAGGAGCAAGAGGCTTTCCTCTTCTCCAAAGCATCCAAGCATCCAGACTGGGCCTCAAACCCAAACACCATCCTTTTCACTGGGTACTGCAAGGATATTTCTCAGAGGCTAAAGTGTCCAGATCAAGCAGCTGACCACTCTTCCATGTGAACTGGTGTGCACCCTCTAATCAGCACAAAAGCCACATTTCACGTCACCTAATGACATGGCAAATGAAATTTACATCAACCATCCGTCATGACACAATAACCACAGAGGCTGTTAAACAAAGATTTGGATTATCTGCTAACAGAAGTAACCAGACATGTGGCACAATGACATGTCAGCTGTGATTTTCAAAAAAAGCCAAAACAAACAAACTGAGAGTAATTGCTCTTGAAACACTTGGTACTGTGACAAAATTTCTGTCACTAAGGCAACCTGCCACCTGGGATTTGTCAAGCCCTACTCTGATATCAAGGATATGAGCAACTCTGTAAAGAATACCTTCAGTTAGAATGTTATAATAAGACTAACTTTCTCCTTTGGGCAATGGGTAGTCTATGTTTTAATACTCCTGACAAATGTATGACAAGAGAAACATCTGCAACATCTGAGCACCAAAAAAATATAACATAAAGGTTACTATACCTGGCATAGTGTTCTGTTGCCAACTTTGACGCAGCAATGCAAATAAAAGGCTCAGTCCTGTTTTTACAGCCATCTCAATAAGAGCTTGTGATGCTGAACAAGCTCTCTCCGGACCACTCTCAGATGTCTCCTGCCTACTCTCACTGGCATGTCCACTGGTCTGTGATCTTGCCTGCAAAATCATAGCACACTCAAGTATCAATATATATCAAGTAACAGATACCTAAACATAAAATGCCAACTTTATCTCATATGAAACTGACATACATAATGGACCTTTTGGTTAAAAAAAGTTTCAAATGCTGCTCTACTTTCATCACAAATAAAAATGAGAAGCAACCCACCCCGGTGCACTAGATGCAGCTATCCCTATTCCTGGATACAGGGAATTGAATGTACTCCTAGTGTTAGAAGACTGTGTGCAAAAGTGAGTAACAATGCTTCATAAGACATCAAAGACAGTGAGTGGCATACTCAAAGCTAATTGTTCTGACACAGTTGCAGTGTTAAATAACATACTGCTGTAGCCATCACAGAAGTTAAAACAACTAATTCCATGGAACAGAGCAATTTTTAAGCTGATAGTCCTAAACTAAAGGCTGGATGACCTGGGATTCAAACCTCTGCAGGGGCTACAGATTTCTTTTTTCTTTCTCAAACCATCCAGACAGGCTCTGAGGCCCAACCAGCCTCCTATTCAATGGGTACTGGGGGCTCTTTCCCTGAGGGGTAAAGCCAGCAGGGCATGACACTGACCACTCATCTCCATCTCTTACTGAGGTTAAGAATGTGTGGCACTATACCTCCATTCCCCCTGTACGCCATCTTCCTGTGTACAGGGACAACTTTTACTTTCCTTACGTAACCTTACAGTTCATTAATGTAACCTTTTGAACCACATACATACAGTCAACAAACACAACCCCTATGCCTTGAAGATCCAGTTCCATACAACCCTCCATCGCTGTCTAGGTCTATTAAGCAGTCGCATTCCTTCAGGTTTCCAATTAAAATTCTGTACATATTTCTCTTTCTCATCTCAATTTCTCTTTGTTTATGTAAACATAACTTCATTCCCCCAACAAAACTGAATTCAGTGACAGGTTACATTGCCCTGGGTTCACAAGTCATTTTGGTTCAGTTTTCTTTATGTATGAGTCAATAAACATAAACACAACACGAATTCTATAAAATATACTGAGCCAATCGAGAATTTTAGGGTATTCATGACATACAAACATAATTGAGGAAATCTTGTTTTGGCTGACATCTGAGATAATTGCCCACATGTGCTAGCAATGACTCGTTCTGCAGCAGTTGGTATTCATTTATATATTAAGTACACCACTTGCCGAATTGTTAAGAATTGGTTTCAGGACCATGTGAAATATGTGATGACTTGAAACCCTATACCTGGACATGCGAGCCAGTTTTTATAATATTTCTCAGATATTTAAGAATTGAGGGGTAGTAAACAGGAAAAAATTGTTACTTCTGGTTGCCTTTCATTTACTAAATTTTGAATTCACAGCCAGGTCTATAACTAAAAACATCTGCAAAACAATATACCATATTTGTCGATGGTACTTTACAAAGAAATATGTCTGGAACATGCAGTTTATTGCTAACAGTATTGTTAAACATAATTAACAAAGAGTAAGTGTTTACTCAGCTGCCCTCAACCTTCACTTTGTTGCTCAGTGCCGGAAAGCATTATACAAAGGTATGTACTGTACAGACAGTATTGTTGATTGCTAGACTGAACACTGCAGAGTGGGCAGCAGCATTGGTTGCTATGCAGCAATAATGTCACCTGCTCTACAGCAAGAAGTCCAGAGATAAAAATATTCTCTGTAGGATCCCTATGATGAGGCATACTGTACACCAGTTCGTATCCATGCAAATGTTGACAGGTGCTCTAACTTGACCCATCTCTTTACACCCTAACATTTTTTCTTAGGAAAGTATGACTGTTTACCTTTTCCTTATCATGGTATTTAACTGAGACTGCATGAAATATCCGCTGTAACACCAACAACCTTTGATGCAGTACAGTTGCATATGCTGATTCAGCACAAAACGTACGTGCCAACTCCAACTGTGTTGACAGAAGTGCAGCAACATGATGATCAAGTTCAGCAGCTGATGGAGAATCACAATCAAAATCTGGCAGGACAGGACCTTGATTCAGTGGACAGCTTGGAGCTGGTACAACAATAACCTCCTTATTTGCTACTAAATGATCATACAGCAACATGACCCCATCTCTCGTAGCAATGTTGTCACAATTTTCTCCAGCCCAAATATTATTCAGATGATCCTGCCACTTTAATTTGAAGTTCGAACTCAATAACCCTGGCATCATAACCTTGTCAAAATTTGTAACTCTCCAATGAATACGCTATACATACTTGGTCGTTAAGCACGCAAGCTACCAACAAAGTAAATTAATGGGTACATATCAAAGGATGTTCTCTAAATACTATGCAAACAGAAGTGTAAAAATGAATCAAACAAATATGTGCAGCACTGAGTTCGTTACACACACACTATCCCCAGCAATAGTGTCGTCTTTCACAGTAGGAATCCATATCTGTACAGCTTTACAGTGAACTGTAAGTACATGAGCAAACAGAAAGACGTTTTATCTTCATCATATCCCCCCTTATGGCTAATTCGAACAATTTACACTGATTACAAATTACGCCCCTCCATTTCACGCCAATAGAGCTTTTAAACCAATCGAATGAGTGACACATAATTTCATTATCGTGTAGTGGCAATTCGTCAGTCACTGAAATGTCAACAGCAACGGACTGTCTTCGCTTAGCTAATTGATCAGTCTGTGAACTACTCCCCTACTACTTAACACAAATGGCAGAATTAAAAATCTAAGACAGCGTATCGACTGTCATACAATATCCTTCCCTCGGTAAGAACGCAAAAGTGAGGAACGTAATGGGCCTATGATTCACGTCAATTAAGACATCAGGATATCTCATCTGCTCTTATCCATGCCTCTCACGCGATTTCAGACCACGGATTACCGACATGCCACGGTTTCTTCCGCCACCACCACCGCAAAGCGGAAATTGCCGGCTATGAATTAGTAAAGCGGGACTTCGAATTGTGAATTAGAAGTAAAAATTCCAATCTCTTGGAATATAACACTGCGCAGTTACATAGGTAGCAACGTTTCGGAGGAGCCTGCTGTCGCCATTTTTAACTGGAATCTGCATCAGCACCGCCGTCAGAAACATCTTGCACAGGGACAGCTTACAGGAATAGAGAAGAGATATCTATTCAGCGGGTTCGTTGAGATTAATACAAAAGAATAGACGTCATACAGCAAACACCATCAAAACGTTCTATTACTTGTGTTCATCAGTTTTTTTGCGGGGAAGGGGTAGGTAGGAGGAAAAACGTATTGAGGATACTGAGGATAACTATGGCCACAGGTTACTATTTTCTTGTGTGTCATTCGAATTTCGTTCTCTACTCGACCAAGAGATGCTGACACATGGCGTTTTCATTCTAATGTGTATCGATCACGTTGTCTACTGTCTGGAACTGAAGTCAAAGTTAATTCTAGCCACTCACCACCATTAAAAATTAAAACGTACACCACTGATGTCAGTGTCGTAATGCCGTGCAAGAATTTATCTCATTTTTCTGGAAAGACTACACCAGTTTTCCTTTCAACGGCTCGTATATATGTTCATACCCAGTCACTCAACACTACAAAATCTTAGATGCGGACAGCGTCGTTAAACAAACAATAAGCGAGGAGATTCTTTTATCTTGGCATGTGGCAAGCCGCTGTGCTACGTCAAAGTGACTCAAAAGTACTATGTTACTCCGTAAACTCAGGTTTATTGGTAAAGAATTCTTCTTCTTTACAATATTAGCTATATTTTTCGGCTTCTTAGGTTAGCCATCCTTAGGCTAACCACCAGAAAAGTGTAAAAGTATAAATGTAAACTAATAGGCCTATCACATAGGAAAACAACGCGATAGTGAGACCTCACACCTGACAGGAATAAAAAATGTGAGTTGACCAAGTGCAAAAGTACTTTTGATTCGGAACTGTTTTGTGTTTTAAGTTCTGACGAGACGACTAATAAGCCTGCTTTGTTCTTGGATGTGATGCCACGTAGTTTGACACAAACGTTACGGAGGAATCTACTGTCTCTTTCTTCAAAGCAGAAGACCTCGAAACATAACAGTCTTCTACTCAGACGGTGAAAACACAAGCATCATCCGAAAGGCCGGTAGCTACCTACCAAACCAACTGGCGCCACATACCAGAAAACAGCAATTTTGATATTCAGAAATGATCTTACTAATTGTACTTGTAAAGCATTAAATCGTTTGTAGTGTATCATATCAGACAATTAGCCATCGAAAACTCACAGCTACGTTACCGGTCCATGAATCAGAAAAGGTTTAAAACCTCTGCCATGGCAGGTTCACGCGTACAGACCGAGAGGTTGCAGTTGCCTCTCCATTACAATCTTTCACATATCGTGGGTCAAGTGTGTGCGGCAACTTCTTCAACCTTTCTGTAAAGCGTGTAGTCTTGTCGCTCTTCTAAGGCGCGAGTATAGGAAGGAGTTAACTGTGTTAATACAATAAACTTTAGCGAAATTCCGGATAACTTTTGAACCTGCAAAATTATGCATGATCTTCTTCCGAAAGTCAATAACAACCTGAAGTCAGAGGTAAAAATTTCTTTTGTAATGCTCATTAGTGTACCATTTCGACATCATGATAGTTACCAAGACTACTACACATATGAACGTTCGTGAAAGCCTCTGTATTGATGCATGTCTTTACGAAATACACTTCCGTCAGCCTCAGTAAGTAAAACGCTTCTCATAGTGGTGACATTACTGTGTCTCAAGCCATAACATTTGTAGATTTCAGCCAGTGATCGCTTTATTATCAAAATGTTAAGCGTTGACTACTTGCTCACAATGTGTTTCTTAAGTTGGTTAATCTTGTTTTGTTCCATCTCGAGTCTTGCACCTATCTGAAGTTGATTTATCTCTTAAATAGAATCACGAAGCGTGTCTCACGCCCAGCGTAAAACGCGAGACCCTTTCCGAAGTGTTTAGAGGGGATCTTGCGAATAGTTGCATATTCCTAAGGCCATAGCAATTATTTTTAATTACTCACGTTAGTTTGCACTAACAGTGCGTATTATCTTAACTTTCCCAGATTTATACATTGTTATTTCGGAGACGTACATGGTATGGAGTACATAAATTAAATATCATTAATAATATATTTATTTTTAATCGCAAGCAAAGGTAAAGATGTTGCTGGGCACGCCATGAAGACATATGGGGGGAATGGAAGTACAGCTCAACTCAGTCTTAAACTCTGTTCTTGATGGAGGTGCGTGGAGTCAGACCTGTCTTATCGCGTCTCTTAAAGTTTTAAATCCTAGCGGTAACTTTACGTACCACCAGGTTTAACACTAAAAAATTCTACGTGGTGCCCACATTGCGTTTATGTGTTTTGTACGGATCTCAGAACAAACATCAACTTTTGCCTTATAACACATTAAGAGATTGGTTTTTATAACCGAAGTGGAGAGTGTTTACAGCGCGGTACGCACTGAGTCCTTATATAAAACACATACGCTTCGTCTTTAAAGGGTTAATACGTATCATACGGAACAACTAACCGATTTTCTAGATCCAGCATTGGAGACCAACCTCATGCTAATATTTACACTTCTCTATCATCAAGATATCAACAGGATGGCGGACGGCATGAGAGGAATTTTAGGCTTAAATTATTTTAAATTAATTTAGACTCAACTACGTCCTGGTATCAATATTACGGAACAGTATCGTGTGTACTAAACTCGCCAGATAAACGGTCAATTCAGGAGGACGGCTGAAATTTGAAGAACGAATGGTTTCTCTAATTGGATTCTCCAAACGGCACGTCGCATCAGCCATATCCGATAATTGTATGGACACACTAGAAGGTGGTGTCCTACTGCCTAGCATCCCCTGCCAGTATAGGGTTTGTATTAGCTACTTGTCTAGTCGCGACTGTATTATTGCGTAAACAAACATTAGATTCATCATATTTCAGTACAAATTTCTTAAAATGGGATCGTAACGAATTAATGTACTTTATACATATTCTGTTGACAGTTGTGTTTAATTACTTGTCAACTGTGACAGCCGTAATTCTTGTCAAATAAATTCTATGATTTACAGTTCAGAACAAAATTCTATTAAAGTAAACAGCCTAGTCTAATAAACTATTTTCCTCACAAATTTTTTTTTATTTCGCTCTACATCTTGCCTCACAATCTTCTTGCTAGCCAAAGCTACGAGTGTACAACCTATGTGGCATAGAAGACGCACAGATAAACCGCGGAGAGACACAAACTTTCCAGGAATTTTTCCCACCAAAATTTTGGATGTATTCTCTATCGTCCCAGTCCGGATGAATAAATGCACTTTATTTCTTTAACTACTGTACAATAATCAATGCTGTACAATATAGCAAGCATCTGCAGAATTACCTAACCTTAACAACTGTTAATGTAGAAAGAATTCAAAAAAGATGTTGACATCATCGTTGCTTTACATTTTAACGTGTTCAGTGCCTCTCTTCACCAAGTGAAACGCAGTCGTCTTCTGTACATTTTCCAACAGAACTCAGAGTCGTGTTTCGTGTCAATCCTGTGATTCAGCCGCATTTAACCTCGCAGTTAAAAGCACACGAACTGCGAAAGACAAAACCATGCACAACTACAGAGGCCACGGTGAGCTGGGACAGTAAAGGGACTGATTACAGGCTGGACAGCCAGCACAGCCAGGAAGTCTTTTTTCGTCACCCATTCTAATATCCACACGGCGCCCTATTAAATGAGTAATATGGCTCTTCCCTCGGAGATAAACGGCCGGAACATGCATATCGCCTCTTACTTCCATCCATAATCTTCACCAACACGCCCCAATTTGCACTTAAGAAAAAGGCATACAGAGGGGCCACTGTATCACAGGAGCTATACACACGCTTGTAAATTCTCAGCAAGATGTTTACCCGAGGTAAAGAGGACGTACATTGAACCTAATTACTCATTTCCATCTAGTCTTTCCATGTATTTATTGTGTTCTGCACAGGAGCCACGTTTATTACAAAATCCATACAGCGCAGTAAATTCTCCGGGCTACTTGCCTCTGGGATAAAGTGGCTGGAACGTGAAGTTGACCACACACTTCCATCTAGGAGGTTTAAGGTACGTGAGTCTTCACTTCTCCGCTCCCGTTATGCATTCATGGCGTTGTGCTTAGGCATAGGGGCTAATATTACTTTTTGGATTTACCGTGAAAGCAACAGTAGAAATGTAAATACTCTTTCCAGCAGCTCTACTGGCATTTTTTACGTAAAAAAGGGATGTAGGAAGGAAATAAAACATAATTTAAGGAATTTTACCGCATATTTAAATTACAAGCACTAAATCACATAGCTCGCGAATGTTTCAAAGCAGCAAGTAATGTCGCCGTAAATTACCGTAAACGGTGTGTACATGTACGAGGAGATTCATTTGAAATATGTCCTTATCGAAGAACAAAACTTATATCAGTCATATCTAATGCATGGGAGACAGGTAAACGAGAAAAAAGGTGATGAAATTTATTATTATGTAACCCAAAAACAAGAATTCAGTACTAACCTTCCAGGCACCTCGAAATGGCCCAAAGGGAATCATTAAACTCAACCAATTTACAGACGAGCCTTGAGTAAATGGACAACACTTAACGCTTAAGCACCCTTCAGTTCTGCTCTCAGCGGGTGTAGCTCCACCCGCATATAACTCTAGACGCCATATCTCTTTAAGCAACCATTCGAAATTCTGCATTGTTCGTGGAACAAAATTAAACATAGGTAACGAAAAAAAGCAGTGATTTTAAAAGTATATTGCGTAGTGAATGTAATGCTCACATTCATTGAGCAATCCGTCATAAAGAATAACATATATCTAACAATTGCGTGGTCTGTCTTACGACAGGTTCATAGACTCTTCAAAAGCGAGTTCTCTAGGAAGTGCAGTTAGTGCTTCGTGTGTAGCCTACAAAATGCATCTCACTGGTAACGCTTTCCAGCAAAATCAATGTGGGCCCAAAAAGTAAGATTAGATGCGCAAGCAAAGAGAATATGCAATAATGCTCCCTCTCACAAGGATTGGTACGAAAGGACGTGCCTGTAACGAAGAAAGCCTCCACAGTCGACTCTAGGGCAATGGTTACTTTTGACAATGGACTGCTAGTGTCTCTCATATGGTTAACAAATGCCTCGTCTTTGTATAATCCGAAGGTTCAGCACCGTCTTAACAACAGCCCGCAACTCGACCCTAACCAAGTCACATAAGTCCAATTTACCTCCTTACAAATACCACATTCCTCAGCGGTCCGTATCAGCAAGTGAGATCCTCACATCCATGCCTGTGTCTCCAAAATGGTTTCTTCACTTCGAGTTTTCAATTTCTCATGCATTTTCCATCTCCCACATTCGTGCTCCTTACCCCTCCTATCTTATCCTCCTTCATCTCACTTTTTCATAACATTTCGTGAAGCTCTTCACTATGCAGTTTTCTCCAACTTACTACTACTTCCACTTCCTTAAATGCAAATATGCTTCTCCTGTCTTCAAACAGTGTTAATCTAAACTACTTCCCGAAAATTTCCGCATCTTTCATCACACCAAAAGCCGAAGTTACACAGTTAATATGTGTTCTTCTCCCAAAACAGATGACCAAGACACACACCCGGAAACAACGATAAGTGTATATACTAATCCAAATAAAATTTCAGCTTACATTCGGAAATGTTATTTCCTGTATCTAACTGCTAGACTCAGTAGTTTACCTACAGCCTCGTTTGTTAGAACAGGGTAAAATACGTAGATGTGACACTGGCATTAAAGCAGGAGAGACATTTTAATATTAACGCAAGAATATATGTGTAGGTTAAGTTCTGCTCGGTTCTGATACCGAATAATCTGGCAGGTGTTCATAGCTTCAGATCTTACAGAGTTAAGTAGGGGCTGGGTATGGAAGAGGAATAAGAAAACCAAGATCAACAAGATAACTAAAAGGTTAGTGAACTGTAACTTTGGCACTGAAGAGATGTAACACAGTGGGCTGGGATGGCGTAGTTGGTATAGCGACTCGCTACGGGCTGGGCAGTCGGGGGATCGAGTCCCGGTGAGGTTTTCCGCTCTCGTCCAGATAGGCCCTGCGGCCCACCCAGCCTCCCGTACACTGGGTACCGGGTCATTCCCGGGGGTGAAGAGGCAGGGGCGTGGCGTTGACCACCCTTCCCCATCTAGCACCGAAGTTAAAGAAAGAGAACAGCTAGACCTCAACTCCCTCTCTGGGCCTTCATGGCCTGTTCTACGGTGAAATTTACTCTTGAGAATGTAATACAATTTTATTAATATGAAATAGGTTAGGTTGGCTAAGATTAGGGTATAATGACGAATTTATGTAGTTACTGAAATACGTGTTCGACTTCCTCCACTAAAGAGTTAAAACACCCGCAAATCTGTATTTTTAACCGCATTTTAGGAGATATGCTGTGCCGATGAAGACGGTTCGTCCAAAAGATTTGCAAGTGAGGTAGAGTGGAAGTACAGTTGTGCATGAATCTGTAGTTCTGCTGATAACCCTGTAGCACCATATAAGGGCAGTGACCCCTCTTAGCCCAGACCACTCGGAAATCGATTCGTTCATCTCGCCGCAGACATAGGGAGGAAGTTCTGTACTATTGGGCTTCTCTCCCCCATATAAAACTGCGCAAACTCCAACATCCCTGACAACCAACCCCTCCATTTCTTTTATTTTTAATTAAAATGTGTACTTGACTCAGGTCCGCAGCTCTATTCTGGGCGTTAAAATATTCCCTAACACAACCTGTCTGCATTGTACGCCCGCATCATCACGACCGTTACCATAATCAATCATCATGAAAGCTAAATCTCTAATATCATTAGTTGAATTAAAGAAAAGATTTATCGCCTTCTAGATATTCAGATGTCAACACTTGAGGCTGCCATAGCTATTATTTTTATTATGAACCAGATAAAAACTGACTGCGCATCATCAATGGAATTGAGTACTCCGGTTCAACGCAATTTCATGCTGATCCAGTAAGGCACAGACGCAGGCAGCGTTGTGAAATTTATGTGGCCAATTATCGTTAACATTACAAAAGCTATACTTATAAATGTGGATGAAGTGATTTAGCTAGAGTTTAAAGACGCCATTTTATGTCTGTTTGTTATTTTAACGCCGAATGTTACAGCTTATGAAAATGGATCACAAAACACGATCTTCTCTACAAGCAAAACCGCACTGGTCCACGTGCGGTTTGTGAGGTCAAATATAACCGGTGGTTTCCCATTCATTCTGTCATTCAACAAATGTCTTCATTACAATTGACGTCAACTAAATGAAAAGGTTTTATAATTCATAAAGGGACACTTATTACAGGTATTATAATGTCCAATGTACTCCCTCGACAAACCAACAAATAATAATGGAAGTCAGCAAGAGTTATGGGTCCCAGATCAGTATTAATTCGCTGCAAATAAAAATACTAGTATCAGCGTGTTGGGGACTTTCTAAAGGGGAGCGACACCATGGCTGTTCAATGCATATTCCTATTCGCGGCCAAAAATTTATAGTAACATCTTACCCCTTCTTCCACCTTATCAGATTGCTGTATTGTTGCTTTCACGTATGGTTTTGCAAATATAACGACAACATACTTTAGCAACAAAAATCAATGGACAACTTAAATTAAGATAAGCAAAATGTGAGTTTCGAAATTCTCACATAGGTGATTGTAAAGCTTAATGTCTTGAGAGATATGACACCGTGCATTGTGACAGAATTTATCAAATGTTTGAAGGAACCCACTGCTTCCACGTAAAAAAAAAAAAAAAAAAAGACGAAATTTTCGGGCAAATTTTTTGACTCGTCTTAATCCAATTGATATTTTTATCATCCCATTCCAACAGGTCGCACTTTATACATTCGTATTTGTACACTGCGTGCTCTGTGATGTAATAAGTTCCTTCAAACGGACAGGTTTCCTCCGCGCCTTCTATGAAATATCGTACAAATTAAGCACGCGTGACAGGCTACGTTTCAAAATAGAGAGATAAATAAACGTGTTACGACATCAAAAATAGCTGAAATCGCCATTATCCACGCATTTTAATCAAACAACCACACGGCTACGTAGGAAGTGGGTAGTGTATTCTTTGCTGCCATGGCAGTCTGTGATGTCTTAGAGGTTGCCTATAAGCAGGGCGTTCTAGCAATGCATCTGTGTTAGTAGTCAAGTTCTGAAAATCTGTGTAATTCCTACAGTTGTATATATTTGTCTCAACGACATACGAGTTTGCAATAAGTGTTCTATACAACCACTGTTATTTGGGGCTACCTGTCTGCCGCAAACCAGGAACAACGAGCACTTGTTACACAGATGCAAGGATATAATAAAGTGCACTGTTTCCTACAGGAGAAACAGGGTCTTACTTCTGAGTTGGAGGAATCATTTTATGTAGGGTGTCAGTACACGGAATTACGGGCGGTCGCCACCTTCAGATGGAGAGAGTAGGTTCCTCGAAACGAGGTATCCTATCTAGCAGGCGGCACGGCGTCATATCCCAGTAGACCGGAACCTTAATTCCAGTTCAGAATCTTTTGTCTTCCCATTTCTACCTAAAAAGCAAAGTTTAAAATATACAAATTATAAATTTGCCTGTCTTTTATTATACAGGCGTGAAGCTTGATCTCTCCCACCAAGGAATCAACACAAACTGAATATGTTTAAGAATAAAACATTCAAGAAAATATTTGGACATACGAGGAAGGAAGCAACAAAGGAGGCTGGGGAAAAATTGTATAATGATGAGCTTCATAATTGGTAGCTGAGTCTTCTTCCCTTTATACTATTGCAAGGGTCAACTATAAAGAGAGTAAGGAGGGCAGGAAATGTGGCAATTACGGGAAATAAAATATGTCCATAAACATTTTCTGTAGGAAAATCGGGAGGGAAAATTCATTCAGAAGTCCTAAGAGTAAACGGTACAAATATATTAAAAGAGACCTTACAAAAATCGAGCGGATCCATTTGTCGCTGGAGAGGGGGCAGAGGCTGGCTCTTGTAAAAAAGTGATGAGGCATCGGGATTCCTAAAATATGAGGAAATGGTGTTATAGCAAAGGACTAAGAGCTTCTGAGAAACAATACAGTGTTCTGTGGAGTCAGACACAACATTTCAGTCGACAAACGTACTTACTGCAGGTTTTACGAAATGAAAGTGAAGTGATTATCTCGGTCTTATGATTAAGGTTTTGGTTATTTCTTTGAAAGGTAGATATTATTTTAACATGGATTTTGGATCTGACACCTACTCTAAAGTTGCCTACATTTGAGGAAACTTGGTTTCGTGTACCCACACTTCCTTAGGTTCATATTCATATTCTCCACTGTCGCAAACCTTGAAACCAGACAGTACCTTCTTCTAAAGCTATTGATTTACAATTTTTGACTCATGCAGTTTTCAAAATTTTGTTGAAAATACTCGTAAATTTTCATAACGGCAGAAGCAAAATATTCCAGCCCTGTATACGGAAGAATATATTTTCTCCAATTCTTGTGCATATGTGGAATAGCGATACATTCATAGTCAGACCCATGTTAAAACATAAATTAAGGTACTTGGCTTAGTGACGTTTCTGTTATGAAACAGAAAGTTTCGTAATTATTCTTACTGTGAACGTCCGCTGTACACGGTCTATCCAATGTCCCTTACACGTGAGCTAGAGATTGAACCAATGAGAATCAAGCGTCGGGGTGTGGGGGAGACGCTATATTGATGTTTTCACAGCATTGTTGCCATATCGAATCTTTACTTAATTCATTGCGCATCATGCAACTTGCGACGTTATTTTGATCGGGATCAAGCAATTCCACCGGAAATACTAACTTTGGTCATGATTTTTACTGCAGGGCGGTACTTTTCGAAGCGAAATGGTACTAACTGCATATGATCCTTGCGGCTTAAAGACAACGTAACACTTCGACTTAATAGTAGCTTTGACAGTAGAGGATCCAACATGCTCGTTAAGTGTACGAGAGACCAGGGAACCGAACACAGTTTCTGGGGGCCTTCTCATGCAGCAGCCCACACCTTCATTCCTACTCACATCCGCACAGCTGGGACGTATAATTGGCAGGATGAAGAAGGAACTCTGCATTTGGTAAATAATCAATAGCTGTGGCAGACCAAGGGCAACAATTTGCTACCTAGGCTCAAAATGGGGCCCAGTTTCGACCACTAAAAAGTGTAATTTGTTGGATGCCCCTTTTCCTTTATTAAGTAATAATAACCGAAAGTACACTTCGGAAAGTAGATCAGAAATACTTGGAATGTCCTGAACTGTAGAGCTGGAGAAAGACAGAGAAGATCAGTTCCACCGATCGTGTGAAAAATGAAGTATTACGTAAAGTCAAGGGGGAAAGGAATATCCTACAAACAACAAAAAAGGAAGGCTAACTGAGCTGGTCACATCTTGCGTAGAAACTGCCTTCTAAAACATGTCATTGGAGGAAAAGATAGACGGATGGATAGAAGTGACTGGAAGACAAGGAAAAAGACGTAAGCAGCTACTGGTAACCTTAAGGAAATGACAGGATACTGGAAATTGAAAGAGGAAGCACTAGCTCGCAATCTGTAGGGAACTCGCTTTGGAAAAGGCACCATCCTGTAGTCTGTCGTAAGACAGACTACAGGACGATGAACTGATAGTAACGATAATTACCAGTAGGCCATAATTATCATCATCTACACTCACACTGTTATAAGGATATTTATCTCAAAGTGAGGTTCCCTGCATAAACGTATAAAATACGTCCTAAGTTAACACTGTGTAACTAACTCCATGCAGCAGAGTCCTTCAGAAGAAACTCGTCAGGAAATTCCCCGCATTATACGAAAACCGAAAGTTTATTACCTTGGTCACCACATACCATTGCTTGTCCGTGTCCTGATCCAGGCCAGTACAGTTCACCACTCACCATCCTGTTTTAAGACCCACTTTAATATTACGCTCCCATCTTGCAAGTGGCCTCTGCCTTCAGGTTTGACCCACCAAAGCCGTGTATGTATTTCTCTTCTGCCCCCACACGTGCTGCATGCCCCGCCATTCTCAACCTCCTTGAGACGAACTATATACATCAACTCAGACTTGGGAATGGTGGTCTATCTACGTTAGGCCCACTTCATTCTGTTCCCTTTAATGTAATGTATAATGGGCTGCTATGGGCCCCAGTTTCTCTGCAGCCCGTGGCAATAGCAACAAGGAATTGTATTTTATTGCAACATAAAAACAACGTAATTGCATTCTCAAAGATTTCTTTCATAGGTGGTGTTCACAGTACGAGTAGGAAGTCGGCGTGACGTGCCTGTCGAACACAGATAAAGTAATTAGTAATACTTCGGCATTTTTACATAGATTTCCTCAGTTGCAAGTCATTAAATTAAGAACATCCAAAATTCTGCAGAAGTAAATTAAAAAAAAAAGTTATAAATGTTTCCCTGTTTCACAGGCCATAAAATGCCTAGACATAGTGGCTATAAGCAAGCACAATGCATAAATGTAAGCGAAATGTGTGACTCAGTTAAAGCAGTCGGTAGGTGCGGATCATTTTTTGGGAGACAGAAAAATATCGCTGAATTTTGGTTGGCAAAGAGGTAGCCTCTTGAGGACGTATATTATTACATATTGACAAAAATGCAAAAACTCAATCGCAAGTAGGGAGGAGATGACCATGTAACAATGCCCGAAAGGGTGACTGAACTATGCATGCCATTGGTCCATGACCTTTGGATGTTGGTAGGCAAGGGTCGTTTACCCGCAACTCCAGTGTATAGAGGGAAGGGAAGAGAGGTAGACTAGCGCAGAACCTCCACATTTTGGGCCTCAGAAGCGCAGCTCTCCTACTCTTTTACGCATCAATACGTGACTCTTTTAGTCAGAAAGTTACGTATGGATTTCGACAAGGGAAATTCGTAACAGAACATTTCCCAATGCGTGGAAGTAAAGTTATAAAGACTTAAAGAAAAATTTAAGTAAGACGTTATTTACTGGCCTTGCAACTTTTGATCCTTGACTTACAAAAAGAGGGAAGTATTGACACTCCGCCCACCATCCTCAATGGAACGTTTATGTAACATCCATAAGCAAGTCCGCTACAGCCCGACCCAACACAGGGCGTCTGTCACTTTGGTAACTTAATTTTCCATAATTGTATCATGTTGGCAGAGTGTACTTAATCAAGTCTCCAAGCGCTGCTACTTGAATTTTACGTCAGTTGAACAACAGTCTAAGATCATTAAATGACAAAATATGTTGGCCTTGTGATCCAGCAAAAATACTAGGCTCTGTGAGATTTTATTCTAACTGTCCAATTCCTACATTAGCGATAAATGTGATCAAAACGCGAATTCAGAAAAATCACAGCCCATCATAAATCACATCGCGGGAGCTAAAACACCCTGCCGCTGGAAATAACATCAGTAAATGTGGTGACAGATATTTTGCCGTGATCGTAAGGCATTTTAGTATGATATTTGGTTAATATTTTCCAGGTAACAAACGTGTGTTGTAATTGAGTAGATACATGAATACAAAGTTGTAACAATACGTAATGATCATGACATGCAAGCCGATGAAATATTAACAGGGACACTAACTCAGAAGACACTTCAAAATATTTCTGAATAAAATTTATATGTCTGATGTTGTAGTAAAGCGTAACAGTTTTACAATATATCTCCAATATCCTGCAGCAATTAACTCTTTGTTTTATTGACAAATCATTCTCATATTCATGCACAAGAACAGTCTAAATATTGAAGAATGTATCATAAACCTCGTTATTTAATGCAACATTAATCAAAACGGGAAGGTTATAATATTGTTGTTCCAACATTCTGTCAGTCGCATCTTTGAGGTAAATCAACAATCTCACTGTTTTTGTCAACTTGCCTTAACTATTACTGTGACATGAAGGTTGGTCCATATGCCGTTCTCCGTGCGTCATATAGCTTTGTATAGTACATGAATGGGATTTTGGCAACTACCATTTTATATACACGTCTTTAAATATTTATATTAATTCTCACGACAGTCGTCGAAATTTTAAGAAACAACCCAAATGACTAGAGGTAACCAATGGCTGGGTCCCAGCATGTCCAAGTTTTCACCTTACTGTTATAAAACAACTGATATTTTTAAATGCCACGAGTCTAAGTTCTTGTGAACATTTTAGAAGTAATGGCCGATTTGATAAGCAGGCGCGTGGGAAATAAGTGAGGCGTGAGTCACACTGCAGGAACCTTACGGCCAGCTTGTGGTCAGGGTAAATATTCTTTCCCTGTAGTTAAATGCACACGTTCATACAAATGGTCACATCCATTGAACCGGGCATTCACATGAAAGCGGTATTGTTTGAAACAATACTTGAGCCAAACATTAATGCGGCTACTGCCAAATCTTTCTTGTTTAAGTTTTTGAAAATGTTTAAAGCAAAAGGCACTGCACGCGAGCGTTCAGTGTGATTAGCCAAACCGCTGACCATGAGCTAACCTTCACTTGAACGGGAGCAGTCCATGATGTAGAAAAGCTCTTACAAGTCTACAATTCATCGTGGTTAATTTTAGTACCTTTTTTACTTCCGACTTCCTCCAGCTGGTATACCACGGTTTCCAATTTGGAACTTAAATGCAACGTAAATAACACGATAAAATACAATAAAGCGTACCTTTAAGTGTAAACATTAGGTTCGTTACAAACATAATTTTTAAAGATGTAATGAATATTAATTCGCACCTATGAAGTTCAAGAGTACACGAATGACATCCGTATTTTCTTTGACAGATTTCTCACGGCTGTGCATGTAACATACGCCGAAGAGTCTGCGCTGCATTTCGAAGTAATTATAACTCTGTAAAGAAGCGAACAGTTTTTCCTTTAAGGTGAAACCGCTATAGTAACCAGCCTATATACAAAACACAGACAAGTCTTAACGTCAGTTTATTACATAACTCGAAAATGGCAGGGGCCTGAGAAGGGAAAATGAAAAGGAATCTACGAGAGACAGAGAGAGAGAGAGAGAGAGAGAGAAAAGAACATCTGTGGTGTCTATAAACAAACACCTGGAAGGAAAAGAATTGTTCTCATTTACACAAAGATTTCGCCTGAACAGAAAATTCTACGTTCATCACAGATGTGTTACACAAGTTGCCTAAGAGCTACGGCGCCAATACACATTCTCAGACTCACGGGCCTAACTTCACAACCTGATACCCGAGCGCGTGAGACTGACATAGTAGTGGGTTACCACACACTATTGTGCACTTAATTCTCAATCACTATCTGTGCCGAATACACATTATTTGGATAAATATCGCAAGTGGCGGAAATAAAAGAAGGATTTCCGTTACATGCCAAGCAGGCACTGAGCGGAGGTAGAGGTATAGCTCCACCCATAATCGACACCGGCGCTAGAAAGGGGGAGGGTGAACGGCGCCACGCTCCGGCCACTTTACCCCCGGGAAAGAGAGCCGGTACCCACTGAACAGCTGGCTGGATAAACCTCGGGACCGGTCTGGATATGTTCGGAAAATCTCGCCCCCACAGGGCTTCGAACCCCCGACCGTAGCAAATCGCTATAGTTACTACGCTATCCCCGCCGCCGACTAAAAATAATTCAAGTTTCCTCACAGTGCTTTAGTTGTTGTTAGTACATCATCATCATCATCATCATCACCACCACCACCACCACCACCACCACCACCACCACCACCACCACCACCACCACCACCACATGTTTAATATTCCTACGCTGGATTTTATACACATCTATACCAACAGGCTAAAAAACCGTCACAGCGAAGGACAAACTGGCGAGTTACGAAACGTCGCACCACACGGACTCGAATCTGAACTGAGGGTAAGATCTGAGGTTATCACAGCGGTGAGCATTAAGATGAAAGTAACGCCGTGCAATCTCGTATAATATACCACATTTCTGAAGAACTATTCTTCCTTGACGATGGAGGCAGCAGATTTCTTTAAAATGTCAGAATCTTTCTACCAAACTACACGACTTCACACCCCAGAATACAGCAGGACTAAACAAACTGTGTTGTGAACACGGTAAAGAGACTTCGAGTCTGATAAAAGAAGGTCAAATTTGTTGAATAGCTGAGTGAATCGAGTGGGCTTCACTCATACAATTGCCACGTATTGCTGTCTCTCATAAATCAAATTATATGCAAGAAATCCGTAGTGTGTCTACAAGGTGACCAAACTGTCCAGTAGAATTCAACGACAGGGAGACTGTTACTAAGATACTTAACGCAAAACTGTGAAGCAGTTTTGGAAAGAATCATGCCGGATGATTCAAGGCTTCTGGGATGTGACGCTGTATCGTTGGGCGAGTAGTCACGGATATTTCGAAGGATCACAGCACCTCCATCTTCAGAATCAGACAGCCCGAGAAGAAACTCGCCCAAAATACCGCGTCACGACCCGGAAACTTGATGATTCAGCAACGTCGCTATGGCAGAAACTCACATCTCACACCATAAAAGATATTAAAGAAATGTAAGGCTGTCCCTATTCTTATTCACGTACCATGCCATGAATAAACACGAAAGAATCGCAATACAGTTCTACGCATTCTTAACCTAGATACTAGTTAGAAGTTGGAGCTAAGCTTCACGCCCCAGCCGTTCTACTCCGGAGAAAGGGCTTTCCATAACCTTTGAACACGAGGTTGGATGGACACTACAGCCAGTCTTGACATTGTGAAGAAGATAAACGTACTTTGCCTGTGCCAGAAATCGAACGCTGATTCATCGGCCTTCCAACCTGTAGCCCAACCATTACACCGAGTGAATTTAATACAAAAAAATATGACGAGTGGATAAGATATTCTCAGCAACACGCCCATTTCAAAATTTCAATGTGTATATTCTTCTACAAATTAAAGGAGAACTGACTTCAGAAAGTAACGTGCGGCCCTTCAAAAACAGCAGAAAAAATGACAGAAATTCTCTCAGTGCCAGCAGAGAGGCAAACACGTTTCCTCGTTTGCGTACTGACTGGGTGTTAATGCTGCTTATGTCTAACTGCAAGTGGGGAACTAATCATGAATAACAACCACCAACTGACAACTATGACGGCAGCTGGACGACAGAAGAACCTTCAGCCATATGATCCAACTTTTTCTCCGCACTTCCAACCTGCCTAATGTTTCTGTAATGTCTTGCTTTCTCTGTTGCCTTTTTTTAATTGTTTTCTTTGAATTTTGTGCAATATTTTCTGTCATTTCTTGCAGTCGTTTTGTTTCCCAAATATGTAAGAATATCCATACCACAATCAAGATCCGAACCATATTCCCCAGTAAAACACTTCATCTACACAATCACTTGGCAGAATAAAAGGTACAAATCACTACAAACGATCTGCTCAGCGTTTCGAAACGTACACCCCAACCCCTAACGACCGAGGCATAGATTCGCCCTTTTATTAGTTCTGCAAATGACATTTATGGAGTGTAATGCACTGGCACCATACCATAACACTAAAACTGAAAAATACATACGTCTTAAGACGCAGAAACTAGTAGAATAACAGAGACAACTGCATAATGACGTGGTTCGTAACTCGTATTCTTAGCAGGTGTTATGGGGATGATCATAACAAAGAGTGAGACGGACGGACTCATAGTACAAATAAGAATTACATACAAAATTAAATGGGCCCTCTAAGTGGATGTTTGAAGGAACAAGAAAAATGGGAGGAAAAAATTAAAATATGTCTTTGAAGAACAGGGCGTGAAGAAGTTGGCTGGAGTCACCTGGTTTAGGGGCAGGCCCAGTGACGGGCATATGGTAACGAAAATGCGGGTTCCACAATATCTGGGAAATTGTTTGATTACGTGGGTGACTGTCAGCTTCTCAAATACTCCGCTATGAATAGTTAGTTGCTGGAGTAATATATCGTAGTTAGGAGAATTTTAATTACTTTTTTTTTTGCCTTGTGTCCATTGTTGGACTCACAAATGTATGTTGTGTACCTACAGCAGGCATGACAAGGCCCTGGCATGCACTTGCACTTCGGACGGTAACAGTGATTACAGATTGTATCTGTACAAACAATAGCAGCCACTCAACAATTGCCGCCACCAAATTAACCATAAACAAGCGAAGAACTGAAGTATCCAAAAATGAGCACAAAAATCTGATTACGTACACTAGAAGGTAGGGGAAAAATGACGACGGCTGGCACTACTCCTTATTAGTAGCTCCTACAGTATGTGACGCTCTAGGCAGTGGAAATATTCCCCATCCCTAGTCTACAGCAACTAACTTCGAGCACAGTAAATCAGCCAGGACAACATTTTTCGTAATATCTGTTAAATTCTACAAATGGCCTATTAACAAGGTCATTATGGCTGCTGTTAATGATAAAAACAAGAGAGAGAGGGGAAGGTTCCATGGGATCTGTAAAATACCATGCGATTCGTAGAGGTGTAGTAGGAGAGTCCACCAATCAGAGCCAGGCCGCACCCTGTGAACGGTACGAAATTTATTGCATGCGGCAAATTGCATAACCCCATAAGGGCGTCGCGCGCAGTGTGGCACCATAGAAAATGTTCTCATCTTTGCAGAGCGTATGACATGAGGTACTTCAGGAAAGTGAAGCGAACACAGCACAGAATTATGGTGTTGTCTTAACTTGGCAATAAACTACAAGACGACAGTTACCACCCCTAAATTCTTATGTTGCCCTGCCTCTTGCAAGGGCATTTACTTTATTATGTACCACCCACCCCAATAATACGCCAAAATTGTCACTACTACATACAAATAAACATTACTGATTTTCTTACAGCCAATTGCTATAAACTCACATACACATAATTTCTGTACACCGTTCAAATGTCTGTTCCTAATTTATACACATTCTTTGCTTATACACAATACAACCCTAATTACGTCGGAGTATCTGTTATCCATTTAATACATAAATTTCGTACAAGATATGCATGTTTTTAAACTTCCGAGTTTTTACTTCACATTAAACACGAGTTTTCATTACCAACTCCAATTGGTTAATGTTGTATAAGGATATAATCGGTGTTTACTGCGAAAATCTTAGGACACGTAAATACACCCTACAGGTTTTTCATGTTAAAGCTCGTGCTACATATAAAAACCAATACGCTTTAAAGTTAAACAATGAAAACACGTCCCCAATTAACGCGACAGAAAATTTATTATTGTTTATGAAATAATGAATATAATTTCAAAATTCATTCTCGTCTAAACTGTTGAAATCTGACTGACCATAAGAATGAAATATAAAATAACAGAGCAAATAGACATTACCGATGAAATAAAGGGCACATTAGGCTAGAAATACTTTCAGTCATTCAATTCAGAATTGAATGGTCGGATTATTAACCCTTTTCCAAATATATGTGCACCCCTGCCGACAACTGTTTTGTGTTCTTCTTCTAACATTTGTGCTGCTGCAGAAATTTGTGTGTTAAAACTAATAACAAACTAATTATTAACTGTGTAATGCTATTATTATGTTCACTTGTTCAAAGGAGTCCTATAGCGTGTGTGTGTCTGTGTGTGATATGGAAACCTCAACACTGCAGCGGTCTAGGCCCGACTTGGGCACTTGCAACACAGACGGGAAAAAAAGGACCCATATGTACAAGCACTTAATTTCCTGAGCATTAGTTACATTTTAACTGTAATATATTTCCTTTTTAGACAACAGTACAATATACGAGACATCACTAATGTGTTTTAGGACTAGTTCCATTGTTACAGATCTGTGTGATCTGTAACAATGGAAATAGTCCTAAAGCATATTAGTGATGTCTTGAATGTGGAACCATTGTCGAAGAATTTTAGCGTACTATTAAGTAGTAAAATATTTTAAAATGAAACACGCTATTATTTCTAAACTTAATTGTGGGCAGCGAAGTTTAGTTCCATACTTATTCTGGGCACCGGTCGAAGAATGTTAAGAACCCCTGCTCTATACTGTGATACAGCCAGCCAATTTCTTAGGGAAATACGACGTTAAGCTTTGAAATTGTGTTACATTCGTCTGTACTTCTACGTCACATCTCAAGAAATGAAAATGTTTCGCTTGCAGAAAACATAAATAATCGAAGACAATCCTGATAGCAGTGAATATAACATTTTACACTGTGGAATTCATTACATGTTGAAAGTTCCAGCATAATCTACGCTGTAGTAAATATGGCAACACCGTCAAAAAGCGGGATGCCGACATCCTGTTAAAAGCGTCGTTGCAAAATTTCTTTGTAATTTAAGGGGCGAGAAGGTTTATAGCGTCCCGACGCCCGGCATCGCACCATGTGGCAATGCCGCACCAGACATTTTGCCTGGCGTCCGCCCATCCCCATCCCCTAGTCTTCTTCCCGTGCCTGCCTGCAGTACGGATCGATAACCAGTACCATACCAGCTTCAGCTCTATGCCCCGGTAGGCTTCCTGCCACTGCTCATGATGGGGGTTGGTGGAAGGGACAGGCGTCGCGACGAGCGTCGAGTCGACTCCGATCGGAGGCAGGGGCAGCCCTAAGCTGGGTTGGGTTCACTAACTCTCGCTTCTTGACTATAAAACAGAGGGCTCAACGCGCCCCGCGACCATTTTACGATGTACTATCTCAAATCGAAAGAAATTGTACTAACGAGATGAAGCAGTTACATGCAATTTGTACATGTCCTCACGTCGCCCAATGTTTTCATTAAAAAGGTCCTATACCGCACCTTTAAGTTATTTTGGTTTCCCTTAGGCTATACTGAGTACGATAACACGCGAAGAAATCTCATTAACCAAAGCAGTTCTTCGAGTTTTTTTGCACCATCAAAAATATTTCCGTTGACGAAAAAGATGTATTACTATTCCGAGTCACAGAAAAATAATCGCTAATCCTTACTAACATTGAGTAAGCAATATCATGACAATACACTTATTTACTAAAAAAAAAACTAAAACAAAACATTTACACGTCGTAATTTCAAAACCGATATGTTACATTATTTCATGAAAAGTTCGTAAATATCAGTTCTATGAAACGAAACTTCCCCTGTACGGGTTCAACAACCCCAGACTGCGCGTTGCAGATTTGCGCTTCAAGCGGCTAGTCTGTGTACTAAATAACTGGCATATTTCTAAAGCACATACATATACACGCGCGCACACACACACATACACACACACACACACACACAAATATATGTATATATATGCTACCACAACTACGAATATTATTATTTTAACACAGGAACAACGACGACGACGACTACTACTACTACTTCCACCACCACTAATAATAATAATAATAATAATAATAATAATAATAATAATAATAATAATATCGCTACTNTAATAATAATAATAATAATAATAATAATAATAATAATAATAATAATAATATCGCTACTGCTGCTGCAGTAAGTCTAAAATTTTGTGAAGGAGATGTTTTACTGAGGTAAAACACACAACGTAGTCCCAATTATCAAGGGTTCTAGTAGAGAAGGGGGTGCACGAATGACTAAGAAACACGGATAATCCAAAACGTATACTTTATTGAGCCACAAACAAAAAAATTACTTTATTTATTACATACATAACACATATATATATATAGCTTACGATTATATTTACGTATTTTAGACGGTGATTTTTGTTTGCCTTCAGCACTCCCTAATAAAATATAAAAATTATTTGCCACCGTCGTTTTTAGTCATAAGCAACTTGCAATCGTGCATGGATAATCGAAAATACACTGTATATTAAATTTTTCTCATCGTCTTAACCACAAAATAACCATAAGATTCAGACGCCAAAGCTACTACACTGACGTGCAATGCGTCTGGCACACACAATCGTATTCCTTGTTTAACATACCTTAAAGGTGAAATCTTAAAAATGGAGATAGTAAATAAGGAAAGAACAGGAAAACGAAAGAAAAAAGAAAGAGCAGAAGAAAGAGAGAAACGAACCACAAAGAAATACAACTTAAGTAACTCTACGTTCCTGCACTCATATAAGTGTCATCAGCCACCAAAAGCCTAACATCAGAAAGCCCTAAGGCTTCGCTTCTGTTAGTTGTGCCTGTCCCATGCTTTTGTAAACCACTCTTCCACACTATCCGACAAATCACCGTAACCGCATACGCTGCGTCTCTACTATATATGAATAAACATAAAGAAATACTAGTCAGCATTCTTCTGAAACCTATAACGAAAAGATAAATTTGTCACGCTGCACGCCATGAAGGCATAGGGGTGGAGTAGGTGTACAGCTCCAATCATTCTTAGCCTCGGCACTAAACTGGGGTAAGTGGTCGGTTTCACACACCGGCCACTTTAGTCAGAATGACAGAACCCCCGGTAACACTTGAATAACAGGCGGTCTGGAAGATTTGGAGAAGAACAAATTTGATGCTAGTCCCGGGAATCGAAGCCCACAGCCTAACACTATACAGACTGCGCTATTTCCTCTCGCCCTTTGAAGTACAAGCCTAAGTTTTTCTCAATCCCACACCCGAAAAGAAATGAATGTCACTTGGAGCCTCACATAATGAACTTTTGTAACAATGAGGATTGGTTTCAAGTCAGTGATTCTTGACTTCACTGCAACGTTGAACAAGTCATTTAGCGCTCGGAGCTACTGGAAAAACCAAGAAATAATCCAGACCAAAAATTCAGCCTCAAGTGAAATATATCAACTGCGACACGGACGGGTAGAGAAAACTAAAAATGACATTTTAAACGTTGCCACGCCCATAAGCTAAAACACCGTTACTGAAACACACAGCGGGGTTGTTTTGAGGGAACTCTTAGAGTATCACAACAGCCTGGTTTTACTGCATTTTCAGTGCAATGTAACAAATTCCATGATATATAATCTTGCGTAGTTGACATTTAAACAGGCAATCGAAAAATTTGTTGAAGTTTCAACACTTCTGGGATAAGAGGCCGCATTGTTTGTTCTTCTACTACGTGAAGATGGAGGCAGAAATATTCTCTAAAAGTTCAGCAACCATTTCCCCATCGACAACGCGTCATATTCCAAAATTCTTCACTCTTTATCCACACCGCTGTAAGAATCTCGACCTTGGTACAACAAATTCCACACTTTTATTCAATCAAAGGCGTTAGAAGGCCAACACAGACGACTATTCTGAGACGGCTCAGTCATATCCGCCTCTTTAGACTCGATTTATTTGATATTCGTTTTAACATTATTCTATTTTCTACCACAGGAACCCGCACTAAACGTCAGATGAAAATGTTATGAGCCTTTCTCATTTGTCTTAACGCGTGTTACTTGTCCACTCTATATCATTTCTTAATTTATACAATTTATCAATTTATCCGTCCCCAGTGTGTGTCATTTGCAAGGAATGTAACACCCTTATGCACCAAATTACTTCCTGGATTGCACATTTCTAAATTATGGGAATAATCCATCCATTGTAAAACTACATTGGGATGATAGAAGGCAAATTGAATTCCTCCCAACGACCCAGTATAAAATACTACTACTACTACTACTACCACTACTACTACCACCACCACCACCACCGCCGCCACCACCAAGTTAGTCACCTGAAGAATACGACTTGGAGAGGAAGCTTTATAACAAACTCTTCAAGAACAATCACTTCACTTCACTCAGTCCGATCCTCTTCTACCTTGCGGTGTAGAGGTTCAAGGACAATCATGTTTATAAATTCTTCATTCACAAAGCCTTCCTGTTCGGTTGTCTACATCACCATCCGTCTACTCGTCGTTCTAGGTATTGTCACTATCCTTGTATTCAAAACGGCGCGGGGATACCGTAGTCAGTATACTGAGTAGGCTACGGGCTGGACAATTCGGGACTCGATTCCCGGCCAGGACAAGAATTATATCTCGTCTCCAAAAGTCCACACCGACTTTGGTGCACAACCAGTCTCTTCAATGGGTAACGGAAGAAAAAGCGGCCGCGACGTGAAGCTAACCACTCAACTCATCCAGCATCGTGATCAAGAATGAGTGGAACCATAAATCTACTCCTCCATACGCCTCCATGACGTGAACAGGGACAGTTTTACCCGTACTTTCTGTTCAAAAAAGAATATAGGATTTCGGCAAGTGGATCTGTTTCCGTCCTTAGTTGACAAGATGGTGATGAACGCATTCACTTGCAACCGACAGACGGAGCCAGTCTCAGTCACCACGCTGGTGCAGAGATGACTTTCTTTCGGACGAGGTGCCCATCCACGGTAAATGATCGCAACCCGAATACCGTGTTCTCTTGCAATACGACACTATGGACGAAGTCCAAAAAGCAGGTAAGCCTCAGGGTACTATATATTGCCAGAACTCTTTAGAACTGAAACACAATTACAGCTGCGATTCGCTGTGACACTGACCAAATCGCGGCCGAAGATCTTAGTGTCTTACAGAAATGTGGCAATCTACTTCATTGTATTTCACAACGTATTGCGACCGCTGTCTCTCAGACCCTTAAAACTCTCAGCGTATGTCCACTGCACCACTCGACGTTCAACATCATACAGAACTGTTAAATGTACACGTTTCTAGATGATAAGTGTGTAGAGTACATAAACTGCATTCAAGTGACACGTGGCGTAACTATGCAAACACAGTAAGGTACCAACAGGTAGCATTACATAAGAGACGCTAGATTTCTTGATCGTCTGAACTACAGTCAGCTTCTCAAAACAAATTCTTCTTGAAAGATTGAATTAGTCCAAAAATATATTCGTCTATGAGCAGTCAGTGGGCAGAAGGTGCGAAGTGAATCCCATCACAACAGAAGGGTCCAACGGCAAGATCTTATAAACACAGAAAGGAACCTCGGGGTTCCACGAATAATGCAAACTTTTTACCATTTCCTCAAGAGGAATCTTCCGTTATAAAATGAGCTAATTACAGAAATAACTTTAACGCGTGTACACAGTAGCCTGTTAGCAGAGTCAGGCTAGGAAAATGTTTAAGAGTTTACTTCGTATTACAAAACTGGAATCTTTGCCACTATTACATGGAAAGCCTGTCGCAGGATCCCACTACGAATCAGTTTATTCAGATAACGTCCCAAAAATATTCTGTACTAAAATCCGTTTTCATCAACGTCTAGGCCTTGTACGAAGCTTTGCGAATACAATATTGTGCGTACACTGCCTCCATCAGTGCCAGATGTGTCGGCCATCGGGAGTTCCTGAGTTATTAATCGATACGAGTGGACAGAGTACGGGAGGACCGGATCGGGATGTGATGTGTGGTAGCAATTTTACGAATTTTTTGACTATAAAAGACCTGCATTGTGCTTACTTTACCACGTTCGTAGTTGTAAAATGTTCATGTACGCCTCAATTCTGAGACTTAACTACATAAAAAATCCTCTGTAAAAGAAAGAATGTGTGTTTATACCCAGACACCTCAGTGCGCAAATGGGAGAACATACTCAACAGAAATAATAATAATAATAATAATAATAATAATAATAATAATAATGTGTATTTTAAAGCATTGCTTACAGAAGTAATTTCACTTTTAAGCCTAGTGGCTGAGTAGGAGAGATTTGAAATATTGTATAAGGTTTGATTACAGAGGGCTATATCACAGGCTTCAGAAAGACAATTCATCACTACCATATTACTATGGCGTCAGCATGTAATTCCATAGGGAATAGAATGTCGAGAACCCGGAGTGATTGGGAACTGGCCTAATTCGAAATATCGATTGGTTCATACAATCGAGTAATAATAAAAGACGCCCACATATCCGCATAGCTGCAGTCAGTTAGCAGACCGAATCCTTTGATCGCAAACATAGCTAAATACGTATGTTCATACACTTCGCATTCGGATAATTGAGGTGCGTACATCCTGACTTACATGTTTACTTTTATCCTCAATAATTCAATACAGCCCTCTATCATTTATTAATTTTTGAGTTAATTAAAAAGGCCTTTTCAACTCACCTCAAACCTCTGTCTCGCAGAGAGCACTAAATTACAAGCATAGTAAAGTTGTCTAGGTACATGCCGTGAAGGCATGTGGAGGCGTGGAAGTACACCTCCAGCCTTTCTTAATCTCGGCATAAGATGGAGATTAGACAGTAACTGACAGTACTGACAGTTATTTGAGTCTCTCCTAGCCAAGGTCAGAAAGAAATATTGTTGCAGGCTATGGCATCTTCTTTCCGCATCCTTATCACTCATCACCCACGCTTGTCAGCGCCCCTCATTCGATGGCTGCATGTCCGTTAAATAACACAGCAAACTATTTTATATTTTTTTTCAAATAACGTATCACCATAACATCACGCTACCACACACGATCACAGTCTCTGCAGTGTCCTTAACACTTTCAAAAACAACCACAAAAAACTTCATTTGATGTTTATATGGTCTGTGCATAAAGCGTATAAAATAAAACACTAAAATAGAGGTTGCCTTTGTTTTCCTACGTGGTCGCACGCATTGTTTCCTAAACCACTGGAAATGAGGCCTATATTAAAAGTTTGGACAGACAAGCGTAGGTCGGATGATGCTAATAAAATTAACCACAAAGAAAGCGGTACGATGTGAATGAATTCACGTGGCTCAGAACAGAATTTACAAAGATGCTAACGAAGGTTTCGTTTACATAAAAAATGGTAAACTTCCTGATAATTGGGTAACTACTGAATCGCAAGGAATGCATCCCATGGAACTAGTTAATTGACATGAGAAGTGCACAGATGAATACGTGATTTCTCCCTTATAAACCATGCACCGTATTGAACAACGTCTGAAGAGAAAATTACATAACTTATTAACGCCGAATGCTCCCAGTTTCTAAAAATTAAATGGTTCTGATAGATTTAACTGGTAAAGGTAAAGGTTAAGTAATAGGCCATGAAGGCCCAGACGGGGCGTAGAGCGCTAGATGGGATGGATGGTCAACGCTACGCCGTCTGTTTTATTCCCGGGAAAGACACTCGCTACCCATTGTACAGGACCCTGGGTCGATCCCAGGGCCGGTCTGGACGGGTGCGGAAAATCTCTCTCCCGCAGGGGTTCGTTCCCCGGACCGTCCAGCCCGTAGCAAGTCGCTATACCACTACAATATCCTGGCCCACACTCATACATTTCACAAAGTTAAATCCGAAAAGTCGTGTATGTAGAATGTAGATTTCAGTAGAGTGGTGGGTATAGATCGGAATGCAATTTGCCCAGCAGCTTAACTTGCAGCCTTTAAAAAATGCGACCGAAATGCATCAAGTTATTTAAAAAGTAAAACAAACTCACAGGAGAAAGAACAGACAGGATATCCTCAGGATATTATGAGTCTAGTCTAAGGATTCCGTGTAAATAACGAAGAGTAGCGATGTAGTTTACTGATGTAACCACCTGAAGGCTAAAACGAAACTACAGTTTTGTTTAAAGACTCGCTTCGTAGGCACACAGCACACAGACAACACAGCGTGTTTCGAACAAACGGCCATCGGCTAATGTTGTACAAGGAAACAGTCGCTGTTTACTGTAAGAATTACACGGAACACGTAAACGCACCGTGTGCAAGATTGCAGAGATTTTAAGTGTCACACCTGGCGGTAAACATAGTTACCACTGGGATATAAAGGTTTAATGTTCCCCAGGGGGCATACTATCACCAGTCATCCGGGGTCCGAACAAAACACTCGAATATATTTGGCTGCAAAAAACAGTTCGCTTCTATAGAGCAGATAGGATTCTGAGGTTCTGAACCGTATAATCTCATTAGTCTTTCGATATTCACGCAGCTGCTGTTAACGTTCGAGTTTTCCGCGGCTCGAACAAACCTCAGTCAACAAAATAGAATTCCTTTTCCTTAGCGCAGACGTTGTTTCTTGGATTTAAAGTATCACTGCTTTTACTTGGTTCTGTCTAGTTACAAATCAAATACTCCTCCAGTGTGGGCATTACAGACCATCTCAGTTAATCGCCTTTCATTTCATGGCTACCGTCTGTTTTCATAATTCAATATTGTATCACATGACAAAATGGTGAAGATAAAATGCGGTAGAAAATTTCACACGAACGCACATGAACACGTCCAGTCTCAAAAGGCATTGATACAATGCACCAAAATCAGGGTGAAGATTCATATCTTCTAGGATTTAGGTCGTACCTGCTAAATGTCGAAATGTTGAAGCTAAAGAAAAAGGCACTACAATCCTTCTAAACGTTGGTTACTGTTTACTAATGGATAAGACGTAACATCACAAAAACTTGAATGTTCGGTATGATCACTACGAGAGCCTGAAATCTCACAAAAGCAGGCTCTTACGACTTAGATTTGAAGGAAATGAATAACATAATTTGCTGGAAGAAGAGTAGCACAGTGAAGAAGGCAAGGCACAGAAATTTCCGGACAGGATTCATTAACCCTGCTTTCCTACTGTATACATTTCTAGTTGTATGTATCTATTAGCGTTATTACCGTTATGTGTTTTAATTCTGTTAAGTCATTCTTAAGTACAGATTCTGTAAATTATTCTTTAAATTTAGCGGACATAAAAAGAGTTCCGCATCGCCGCCATATTAGTAATTTATGACTTCCAAATAGAAAATATTCTTGTCAGTTTGGAGAGTATTAAGGAAATACAGCAACATTTATTTATCGTTTCGATTTAAGGGGTGATGGATCTAAAATACAAATTTACCATATTATTTTAACAAGACTTATCGACAAACAATTTTACTAAAATCCATTCAGCAAGCGAGAATGATGCTGGGTCACAAGCGGACAAATCGATGTCGGGTGAACACGACTGATACATGAGGCGTCCGTCCCTCTTGTCCATTCATGTGTAGTGTCTAATGACTGGCTTCCTAGTGTTATGAAATTATAAGGCGTAACAAAGAAAAAGTAAAACACTCGCCAGGAGTTGTATCTACTATGTTGGAAGAAACTCGATCCATCCCATCTACAGTCATCCCTACCATTAGTTTTATCTACGTCACCGCGTTCCACGTCAGCTTTCCTTTAACACTGCGCCATATCATTTTTCAAGTAATTCGTGCCACAGTTTGCAATGATAATTAAAGCATGCAATTTATCTTACACAGTTTCTACGGCCCGTAATCCATCGTTGTTATTATTAACAACAGAAACTCTCCTTTGTCTTCAAACTCTTTGAATTTTTCCCATACACAGAAATGAAATAAACACTACACTGAAGTCTGTCCATCTTTTTACCGCTAGACGTTCTCTTACGCACTTTTTTCAAGACAATTTATTTCTCTTTTTCTCCGCAGATTCACAGCAAGGAAAAAGCCCTGGGGCAATTTAGCCTCTGACAGCGTATCTTGTTCTCATTCACATCCACAGACCAAAACTCGATAACACCCATCTGGACTTAGTTTTAGAGATTTTCTTCAATACGATAGATAAATTGCCGGGACAGCACGGACGAAATTAGAGTAAGTTCGAAGGTTCATGCCTCCTTACAGAGTCTAGGACAATAACAAAAATTCATTTTTATCGCACATATTATTCTGGTTACAAGGTAAAGATATGGTGACAAACACAAGGGATAACAGCACAATTTATTTATGGATATATACTATGTGAAGTAGTAGGCTGTTTGTGAAAGATGGCTTTTTTCGGTACCTGGTCAAGAAATGCATGTGTTTGTCCATCTTCTCCCTGCTTAAAAGTAAGATAGTGATGTTGTAAACACTAACTTACTTTCGTTAAACTAGGATGCTGGACAACATACGTTGGTACTTCTTTACTACCTGTTATCAGCAACAGACCCACCGCCATGAATGCCTTGCGTATTTCTGTCGTGTAATGCCTTTGGTTATATCCGTATGTTCAGACTGAGAAGCCACTGACTCTATCGCTATATGGCGACAGCTCGAGAGAAATATCCACGTACTAGTTACTTAATATACGAAAAAATGAGTGCATATTTGCTCTACGTAGAAATGTGTATTACTGGTAATATTAAACCAGTTCTTTCTCGGATTTAATACTGGATTATTTAATGACATAATACAGTTTTATTGCTTACATGTGCCTACAACCAATCACAATTCAATCTACAGAAAGAAATAAGAATACTTCAATTACTGCTGTGTACAGCTAGGTAAATGGGCCTTGTCGACGCCATAGGTCGCGACATTTAGAAATTGCTTTTAAAGCAACACCGGCTATTTTCTGTTTTATAACGAACTAATATATTATTTGTTCAAGAAAGTTTAATATAGACACCCGCCAGCCCCTTCCAGTAACAATCCTCAGTGAAATTCACTGACTAGCTCCCGTGACATCACATGATGCTGAGCAGACAGACCTTGTAATTAAATATAAAAAGGTCTGTAATAATGAAAAAACTTCAAACACATTTTAAAACGCGAAATTTATGTCTCAAAACAGAAACAGATACGACCATTTTTAATATCGGGCTTAGAGTCATTATAGAAGTCTGTTTGTCGCAGGGGTGTAGCAACATTGATTGGCCTCAACGGTGCCATGAACGCAAAATCAGTCAGCCATTAGATGCTTCGTGAGAGAGAATCAGCAGTGGGGTGAATCCTGCATAGTTCACCCAGCGAGCATGATTCGAAATTGTGAAGTCCACTAACACATCTCATTTCATGAGACCATGTTTTGTGGCGTGTACAGAATAAAATTGAAATGCTCACCTCCAAGACTCTTTATTACCTTCTTCCTTAGTTCTTCTTACAGTACGCTGCCCGATGCATGTACAATACTCTTCTCTATTACAGTCTTCCACTTTTCGCTAAGATACCAGTAAGCCATAAAATATTCAATATCACTTCCGTTTGTAAAAATTTACCGTTCAGTTTTGATAAGATGGGAGACGCGTCTGTGGTGAAAACCGTTTTAAATTAGGAACGTTCTATTTAAAGATACGTAGTTTGAAATAGCACTGTCGGACGGAAAATTCAACGAAAAAATTCCAGTAAATTTTGAGTGAATTTCACCATACACGCCTTATGAAATGTTCACAAGACTTACTTAAACAACTGATAATTATGTTATTAATATTGGTTTACAGAAACAGTGTTACAAAAATAACAGACTGGGATACGAACTAAAGTGATGCTGTAACGAAATTCAACTCAGGTTTACGCTATTAAAAATATCAGCACGACAGGTATCGGTTAAGGACAGGTTGCATTATAAACGGTTGCGAGAGGCACAACAAGAACTAACGCAATGTGCCCAACCGTACAAATGAGTTCATATTATTCACAAAGTCTGAACTCCAAGTGCTGTCATAAATGCTCGAAGTAGTGCTTTCGTTTTATTATATGGAAACAACACAACTTCCGTCGTCCGGTGAGTCCAATTTTGCCGTACTTTATATGTACAGTTGTGATTGTAACCTTTAAACCGGCCTTCTCCTTCCCCTTGACCTACATTCATGCATCCATTCCCGTAAGCCAATTCTCAGTGGTGGTCCCATTTCTCCCAAACGCGAGGTCTAAGTCATTCTGCGTTCAGCGTCACAGCTCTAACTCCAAGAAACGTTCTTCTGCAGTATAGGGTGAGTTTAAAACAGACTCTATAATGCCGGCATTATACCTCCGCAATACACAGACCAAACCTCTGCAGAACGACGTGCAAGATAACAAGCCAACATCATCAACACTGCAGACACATTATAAAACATCGGCTTGAAGCCACGGTTCTGGGCTACAACAGAAGCTATCAGCTTTTCAAGAACAGCGGCCCAATCCAGAAATATCCAAGCAAGCACCCAGTTCAGCTAAGAGTAAATTAACTAGGCACATTAAGTGACACAAAGTAGTATCGTCTGCTCTATAGGCCACTAGCGGACAAACGGAAATATAGCTTCTTGTTAGTGAGGCTTTTTATTGTCGTCGCCGCCGTCGCGTCGTCGTCATCATCATCATCATCATCATCACACTAACACGAATACGTAATTAAATATTCCCATATATATATATATATTAAGGATTTCTGAAAATCGCGTTGTGTTCAGAGACGCAAGATGGACAAAATAAAATCCCTCTTTCCTCCCAATCCGATAATTACAACTCGCAAATACCTGCTCGCTGTCCCTCCAGCAGAAAGGCAAAGATATGAATCCACTAGCTGCACTGCAATTATATAAAATGTTCCCGTTTTCAGGATGGCCATTGTTAAGATGTTTATGCCAACGCATAACGCATTTGTCATTGTATGAGATCCAAGGCAACAAAATGCATCCAGTAGAATCGGAACTATATTACTAAAAATCTCGTAGCAAAGGAATATTATTGCGTCTGTAAGTCCAGACACCTTTTTCGATGTAGTAAATATTTGTTTAAACAAGTGACAAACATTTCTGATAATGCAAGTCATATAATTATTAGCTCAGGAAAAATGTATGCAAGACGAAGTCCGTATTTTTAGCTGTAACAAATAAAGAATTATGAATAATAAATATGCAACACACTAAAGGATGGATTTATTAAATATATGTACTTTACTGGCGTACATCTTTCCATTATATTCTTAGAGCACAGTGCTCACCATAAACTTAACTGGCGAACGTCTGGAAAATTGAAGCTACTTTATGGCCATTCCGTAGCGGGCTAATCTACGAGGCATTTTCCTTAAAACAGCCAGTGCAATTCGTATCACACTAGACACAACTTATCTTGTGTAACGTTACAGATATCTTCACTGCTATGCAGCTCACTGGCAGAACTACTTGATCCCTAACCCAGTTCCCATTGAGAACACTTTATTGCTTCATTTAAAAATCTTTGTGGCGTTTTTAACTCTTCCTTGGTTTATTATATAAAATCCTCGCCAGTAAGAAACCAGGTACTGCTTGTTAGGCGTATTAAGAGATTTACGTCTTTGGTAACCCGTACCGTAGGGGAGAAGGTCTTCTCGTAGTGGGTAGATTAAGATTTGGCTTTCCCATTCGAAAATTTCTTCCGTTTTAATTACAGTTATATTACAATGTGTTTTTATGCCTCGACAGCCTTAGTCGGCCTAGGCCCTCTCACTGTTAAGGCTTTGAGATCACATTCAGACACACCACACTCGGTAGGATTCCTCTGGACGAGTGATCAGCCCGTCGCAGAGACCTCTACCTGACAACACACAACATTCACAAGAGACAGACATTCATGTCCCCGGCAGGATTCGAACCCGCAATCCCCGCAAGCGAGCGGCCGCAGACCCACGCCTTAGACTGCGCGGCCACCGGGATAGGCATCAAGTAGCATTTAAAATTATATCTGCGCCCATATAGAAAAAAGGACCATGAAATCAGAACCTGCCTTACGGTGGCAAATTCAGGCATCCAAGCCACAGACTTCCCAGTAGAATTCATAAAATTTTAGAGCGACGGAAGTGCGGTGGTGCTACACACCGAACATTTTGCTCATCTAAGTGGAACGTAGTGTCGCAAGTGCGAGTTCTCTCCGCACACGGTGAAAATAATTTCAAAATTTCCGAACCGACTCACCCGTCACAACTCTGCCCAAACAATACGATGTCAGTCACCCGTCGAACGGTTCCTGTATTACTAATACGACGAGAAAGGGGTGGAATTCGGAAGAACACTTGAGTTTAAATTTTAACAGTGGGCGCAAAATAAATGTCAAAAACTGTGACTTAACACGGACTTCCACAATTAACTAAATCTGGTAGTTACATCCTGGTCTCTTAATCACAGCAATTTGCTTTATTCTCAAACAGATTTGGAAAAGAACAAATAAAAATATTTTTCCCATGACAGAAGAAATTACGTTCAGGCTTCTTTCCGTCCTTAACTGCAACCCTAGGCTTGACACTTCCGACATGAAAGCAAGTTTCGGCCGAAGGACATAGCTACGTATACCTCACAGTACATAAAACAATAGGTCTCTGATACGGGGCATCCAAACAGCCGACATTCGTTCAGCTCGATACGAATTCAATAAATATGGAGCACACAGAAACAGATCATATGGACATTAAGAAAATGAAAAGTGCCCACATGCGACAAAGCTGAGAAATTCACGTAATAAATCGGTTATTAGGAACATTTAGCTGACCAAAGCAACCTGGACGGGCTTCTCACTTTGTGTACTTACATTTCAACGTCCTGCAGTTCTTTAACATTTTAAAGACGAAGCATATCTGTTTTATATAAAGACTCATTGCGTACCGCGCTGTAAACACTCTCCACTTCGGTTATAAAAACCAATCTCTTAATGTTTTATAAGGCAAAAGTTGCTGTTTGTTCTGAGATCCGTACAAAACACACAAACGCAATGTGGACACCACGTAGAATTTTTTAATGTTAAACCTGGTCGTATGTAAAGTTACCGCTAGGCTTTAAAAGGTTAATTAGGTTGCAGAGACATATATCTGACATAAGTTTCGCTGTTACAGACTGACACCAAATACATGTAGTAGTTCTTAATATGGGAATAAATTAAACTTTTGGTGAAAGAAACTAACCTACAGTCCGTGAAGTAAATGAAGAAAACAACGTAGCCTGTAACTTTGTTGGACTATTTATGAGGTGAGTGATGTAGTATGAAAAGAGTCCGTAAGAAAGTTGTGTCACTTCATACTTCTTATACATCTGTGGGATTAGCGACTTGTTCTCATACAGTGTGAGAAAGAAGGAATTAATTTATCGTGGTTACTATCCATTATCCGAAATAGGGATACGAAAACCCCTCCATACGAACAAACTCCTAAAGACTAGTTTCTCACAGATTTCAGGCAACGTACCTGCCGAACACAGCCCACAACGTGGGAAAGACATGGACTGTGATGGCGAACGTATCATTGTAATTTAGGTCATAAGATAATCATTTACTGTTGGCAGATATAAATGTTTAAGTTAGAGACCTATAATCTGGTTTTTGTTTGTTTTATATAGACGTGAAATATTTTTTCAAGGCAATGACAGAAAATCAGTATGTTACGGAAAAACAAGCTGTTCAAAACAAAAAAAAAAAAACATAAGTTTCTTATACTCGGGAGTAAGTGCGAATGAAGGATTATTTAATGAGGATCTGCATGTAAATAATTGTAATTTACGGATCATGTCATAAAGTTCGACTAAATAAGTTTGTTTACGGAGTGAATGTTTTATTCTTGATACAGAATAAAGTACACTACTTTTTATTTGTGTCATTATACCTTAATATAAAAATGTATCCCCTTACAGTCGCGGGAAGGCTATGCCGGCTCAGGGGAGGCGGAATATAGATATACAGTGCAGTACACATTACTATGTAATATTCTTTACGCAATTTCTTGAAAACGGAAAGAGACAAAAAGGTCAGACTGTGTAGTAGAGGGCACTACAAATGCGATTTTACAACAAAAATAACTGTAAAATAAAGGAAAAAAAGAACAGGCATTGGATTTTGGCATACATTTTCACTCTAATGAAAGCTGTAAACACAGAATGCTTCTAAATTGTTAGTCCTTCATAACATTTTTCCGAGTCTTTCTGCTAAATAATACAAGAGATTAAATCCAACGAGCTTGCAGGAGCACTCTGGAAAACGTCACGTGTAAGTGATTCGCTACAGACACTCGTCACACCCTAACAGTCAGGATGTCTGACACGGCCTCTATTTCGTATTCCAACAGATAATCGATAACAGGTAGGTATCACAGTAAATCAGATGTTTTGTGATTTATCTCAGTCATAGCAGGTACATATTTGGGTAGTCTTAACTCTTAATGAGAATGAAAGAACTTCCTAGATCAGTTCTGACAGTGTACGGACTTGCAACACGTACCGTGTTAAGCTGATGAAGAGCCAAAACTCCGAAAGCCAAAGTTACATGCTTTCACACAATTGCTATTGTGTGTTACATGATCTTTTGAAGAAAGTTCTGAAGTCTCGGATGAACTTATTCTCTTTCTCGTCTCTTTAAGAAGAAGGAGGAAGTAAGTAGCTGCAAAACATAGTAAGTGCCTTCCAGAGTAGAACAATGCGACAATTTCAAAGACTTCATAATTAATTAATTAATTAATATCGTCCTATACACCGCAATACGTGAGAATACAGGGATACTTGCGTCTGGTGCCTAACCGTTGCGGTTGACTTCGACGTGTAACAGAAGTACTCCGTAAAAATACTACGTCTTGCACCGCGAAAACAAGGCAGAAGCCTTGCCCATTCTAGAAACATAACTTTGTATTAACTAGCAGGATAATAACAGTATTCGTAGATGGCGCGGTGCCTTTTCGGGTTCTACGGAATCAAAACTCCTTCACGAGAAGGGACACACGTCGAAGCAATTTGCTGCTTAAGTTACTGGTAACATTGTTAATTCGAAACTTCATTTGTTACGATAAACCCCTCGTGCCAACTAATAAACGCCCCAACCGTACAACATTTGTAAATGTTTATAACATTAATAAACTGCCGACTGCTATAGAAGGCAAGGAATTTCTTGGTTAACTAAGCAACTTTCAGCTTCACAAGAAGAACTCTGCTCCTCGGGAACTAATAAACACCAACTAATGCACAATATTGGAACAGTTTATATTAAAAAGTATGCAAACCCGTATATACGTTTCCACCAGAAAATCGTTGTCGCCACGCGGTCGCCCGTTGGTGCATAAGTCCACTTAAGCGTCCATATGCTAAAATCACACACTAAACTTTCAGTGTGTGATTTTAGCATATGGACGCCTGAGTGGACTCATGCACCAATGAATATTCTCGTCGAAACATACGTAGCGGTTTATATAGTTTTTAACACAAACTCTTCCAATATTGTGCATTAGTTGGTGACTATGAGTTGATGCTGACAGTGTACGCTGTGAATAGTATACAGTCCTGCTCCTCGGGTTAGCCAGTTATTTTTACATTTCAGACTGCAACGTGCAATGATTCATGAAACATACGTATTTCCCTGTGTTATTTTACATTTTCTTTAAGAAATAATCCAACGTGTCTCGTACACTTTTCAGAGTTCTCTTGCCGTACACTATTGCAGGACTCTACATAGAATTACACTAGTGCACAGGCACACACACAATTTTTCCTTCGGGGCGGGGGGTGAAGACCCTGAGGCTATATATAAATTTATGTTTCATTTTAAAAATTATGTTATAAAAATCATGTTGTAAGTATAACATAAAACTACCTGCAACTGCATTTATATACATACGAATACAACTACAGGTTCCGTGACTCAATCACGGTGTCCTACCTTCTTGTTTTTGTAATTTTATTAATTTATTTTTCAAAACTCTCATGAACTAGTCATTTGACTCTTTAAGCGGCTGATTTCGGATGAAGGGGAAATCACGTAAAACTTTTGATATAATCTGTACAAAATCTGTGTTTATTAAATTTCAGGTTTGGGGGGTTTGGGGGCGTGGACTGTCGGGCTGCAGCCTCCCCCCCCCCCTCCCGGGTGCGCCCTTGCTAGTGCAGCTCCCAATTCAGAAGTTTTCACGGCCGTTGTTTTGGTTATGTTAATTTCAAGAAGTTAAAAATTCAATCACTTAGTACTTATTTATAACATTAATATTTAAAACACATACTGGCGGTGGAAGATAATGTATACGAGAAGAGCCATAGTATATTTCATCAAAAAATTACTGCTTGCTTATCCTCCATTCTGTCTTTAATAGTACGCAGGAAGAGAGGCCCGAAAATTTTGTCGCAAATATTCAGTTCAGGCAATACACTGACATCGCATTCTGCATGAACAGTTAAACAGGCGGCTGATAAACAGAAACAAGACAAAGAGAGCGTTGAGTCGTATGGACGAGTACAATGTTATCAAACGCTTTTCCTGAGTGATAAATGAAGTCGCAAAAAGGGAAACAGGTTTTTGGGCGATTAACTCACAAAGGAGTAAGAATAAAAAGACATATGAAGAATATGTAAATTTTAAAACACTCTCCGGTTCGCTGTTTCGGATTCATTGTTCTTGTACAGGCCACTGTTTGAGCCCTGGCGCTTAACCGAAAAATTTCTGCATTATACTACATTATAATACATGACGCTGAATACAATGACTAACTTAAATAAGACCGGGCTTACTTTGCTTGTTAAATTATTACAAAATTAAAACCTATGTATTTAAAGATCATGCGCGCTAAAAAGAAGTGGCTTCAATAGAATAAGTGGACAACGAGTCCTATCACTTAGGCTTAACCATAATACCTGTACCAGTACCCGGCAAACATGAGGCCACTGCGTGAAAAAACGGTGACAGTACGCGACTACTACAATCAGGAATAACTAGTCCTGGAGTTTAATAAAAAGATGTGTTAAAAAATTTAATAAACATGATAAGGTAGTTTTGGTGTGAATAAAGAAAATGCATGGGACGTCCATTTTCTCTACCTTCGCAGCTACTGTTTAAATACTTAATGTTCAAACGTGTAGCAATATACTTTGTTAAATCAATTTTCGAAATTAGTCTCAATGAATATTACAAATTTTGACATCTCCGGCGAGTTACAAATCGAAAGGCTCAGCTACCAGGTTTTGGGATGCAACAAGCTACCCCAAGATTCATTGTCCCCTTTATTTTAATTAATCTACAACGTTCACTACCGACCTCTGTTTAATAGACAACTGTATATCTGTTCGAAAACTTCACAATGAAAATTAATTGGCAAAGTGTGTGGGTCTGGAAATACCTTCATCTTACTTCTACTGTACTAAGGGTAAGGCCACCAGGGCCAGTTCCAAGATTTAAAAGGGGACGAACCATCTTTCACCTGGTCCTCAAAATTCCCCCCGACTTCTATGTCTGTAATAACACAACGCCTTAAGAAGTGGCACATCTTCCATCTTTTCCACTTGCTTTCCCCATTGCAGTCTGTATGTGTTAATAACTTTAAACAGCGGATTCTCCCAATTTTTTCCTAATTATTTTCTTAAGGGAACATCCCTTTGATGACTACAGAGACACACGAAGTATCGCGGTTAAGTGGGTATTTTTTATGCTTCATATTCCTGAGACGTTAGCTTCATATCTCGGCCAGGAGATGGGCAATCCTGACAGGAGTTTTGATGGCTTTCCCCACTGCCTCCAAGCAAATACCGGAATATAATCTCAAGTAAGGTTTTGGCAGCTTGCTTCTACGCCTGTCAATTCAGTACACAATAATCATACCATTCGACTTTATGTAATCTGGCTATCGAGACTCTAATTAAATAAAAAAAAACAGAATTGACCGACAAGTTTTGGTGTACTGATTGCTCGTGGTGGTTGGACTGAAATCGATGGGTGTCAAGAGATGGAGGAAGAAATCAGAAGACAGATCCGTATGGGCTGTCATTCTGAAGGTGCCACTGGTTAAACTGTAAGGGCCGTTTGCAGAAGAAGAAGAAGAAGAAGAAGAAGAAGAAGAAGAAGAAGAAGATTCGTGTTATGGAGATGTCACTTTCAAATATCGTCTCTAAAACCGGCTATTCTGACAATGGATTTGACACAGCCACTTCAGAACACTGCAGAAAAAGCACTTTGAAACCGTCACGTCCATTTCGTTTCATATTTTTTCCGATTCACTATCTACAATAGTTCTAGGATTCGACGCTGTGTGGTCTATGCATTTTAAAAAGCGCCTTTTATAAAACCAGTTAACTTTCTATTACGGCCTGCCTCGTATTTTCCTTCCATTATAATAATCTTTGTGACGTAACTAAGTCAGATCAGAACTTCTTGTTACATGTTTTTCCTCATCTCTCATATTACTATCTTATCAGGAGGCATGAAACTACGAGTGTACACCTCTCGACTGCTACGCCTCCCAGTTTTCTCTCTCATAAGCCGCTCCAATTCAGTTAACCGTTCTGGAGGACTTACCACCGAATTCTTGAAACGCAGTGAAAGCTGGACTAAACGAGGCATTGACTGAACGAACTGGGCGTTGCACTGCATTACATATGGCAACTCTGGCCTGTCAGATATCCCGGTATGGTCCCTGGTTTGATTTCAAGAACACGAATACGAATTTTGGTACTTACAAACTCGCAGATAATAAGAACTTAGAAGCAAAAAAAAAATATATATTACAAAAGTACATTTATTTAATGTCTATCACACACAACAAACGTTAAAATTATTTTGCAGGCGACTAGTTCCGGCGCTGGCTTCGAGCCATCATCAGGCCTTATCTAAGAACCAAGATGCAGAAAACTTTACAACTCCAATTTTTAAGATGGAGATCTCCTCTTTACATGAAACTATATTACAAACTATATAAGTATACATCTGATAACCCTCTATGTATTTACACATATTTGTAATGTATTTTAATGTAAACAGAAGATCTCTATCTTCAAAACCGCAGCTGTAAAGTGTTCTGTATCTTTGTTCTTGGATAAGGCCTTATAATGGCTCGAAGCCAGCGCCGAAAGTAATGGCCCGCAAAATAATTTTAATGTTTGTCGTATGTGACGGAGATTAAATAAATATACTTTTGTGATCTGATATACAAACGGGCATGTCTCACATGAAGAGAAAAAAATATATCAAGTGTGCTATGCGTCTCCCTGGCGCTCCTTCATTCATAAAACTAAAAACTGAGACATAATAATTCGTAATAATAATTAATTACAATAATTTTTCTTTCTATTAATATTGGCATCAGGGTATACAGAACTATAATTTTATCTGTTGTTTTGTATGGGTGTGAAACTTGGTCTCTCACACTGAGGGAGGAACAAAGACTTAGGGTGTTCGAGAATAGGGTGCTGAGGAGGATATTTGGGCCTAAGAGGGACGAGGCGACAGGGGAGTGGAGAAGACTACATAACGAGGAACTTAATGACCTGTACTCATCACCAAATATTATTCAGGTAATGAAGTCGAGAAGAATGAGATGGGCGGGGCATGTAGCATGTATGGGGGAAAAGAGAGGTGCATACAGGATTTTGGTGGGGAGACCTGAGGGAAGGCGACCAATTGGAAGACCCAGGCATAGATAGGAGGATAACATTAAAATGGATCTTCAAGAAGTGGGATGGGGCATGGACTGGATTGAGCTGGCTCAGGATAGGGACAGGTGGCGGGCTCTTGTGAATGCGGTAATGAACCTCCGGGTTCCATAAAATGCGGGGAATTTCTTAACTAGCTGAGAAACTGTTAGCTTCTCAAGAAGGCCTCTGCTCCATGGAGTTTAATATTGGCATCAGTTAAAATGAAAATTATTGCATGGAAACGTATCTACACATTAAATACAATAAGAAAGTTGTTAATTTTTGGATTCCATATGGAGCACGATTTGAGCACATTCCTACGTGACATAAGATATCCAACCAAACTGACTCTTACTATAATAGCTACGTGTATGGCCGGCATTTAATTGCACCATTTTATGTTACACTAGTCCGCCCCAACGTCACAAAGTTTTCCATCTACTGAAATACGGGAAGCAAGCTTGGAACGCCAGTGACGTTAAACGTCATGACCGTCAACACAGAATACGTAATCGGTGACCTTATGTCTCATCCCCTTGCATCCTTACCTCGCACCTATTCCAGAACATTTTGTTTCGTACGTTGCAGTCTTCCCCCCCCCGCCTTACATCTCTTCTAACAAGCTTCTCTTTATCCTTATTACATTCTACCCCGCCTACTTATTGTCAATTATGTTCAGGCAGCTCCATACCACAAGTTTCACATTTTGGAAAGAGGCTAAACCCTGAATCCCCCACTTCCCCTACGTACTTATAAGAAACCTTAAAGTTCCCTTAAATGGACGACACAATAAGTGCGTTGTTACAACTGACAGCCGCATTTCACATCCGTTTCTCCAGGTGCTTATGAATAGAAACATAAATAGGTCTATGTGGCTTTCGATAGAATTTGCAGGCATGTTCTACAAGATTTCATATAACAATTTCCGATTTTTTTTTCTACTGTGTTCTACACTCAGGACACGTTCTCATATCCGAAAATCCTATACAAGTATATCACACTTGCCATAGTATAGTACATCGGAATTATTTCACTGCCGCTCTGATATCGGTGTTTCCGAGGTTTCTCTGTTGCCGAACCCGAAGGTTCGTTAACCACAACAGCTGACGACACAGCCTAGTTCGGTGCTAATCCAGTGCACTTCTATTCACATCCTTGCAATTCATTTCCCCACTGAAAGGTTTTGCTGTTCTCTTAATTAATTAAACACCATGCGAAGAACACGTATGAAGGAAAAGTAGCATTTTTATCGTGTTGCATGTATAACAATTTCTGTTTCCAAAAATAAAAAATTTTTTTTTTCTAAAAAAGAATGTGATATTGAGTGAATGCGGCGTTTCTTTTCACGAACAATTAATAATAGTAAAGTGATTCTTACGCTCCGAACGACCGACGTTTCAGTTTCCTTCAAGAAGTTTGGAATTTTTCACTGTTGGCTTACTACCACGCGCAGTCCCCCTTCAGTCTACATTGCACTAGATGTATGGCCTCTTCTAATTCCGTGGCACAACATTGCACTAGATGTATGGCCTCTTCTAATTCCGTGGCACAAATTGCACTAGATGTATGGCCTCTTCTAATTCCGTGGCACAACATTTTGAGCAGCCGACATTCTTCTGCTGAAAAACAAATTCTGGGCTCTTTATAGAACCAAAAGGTTCATCACCGTGTCCACAAAAACCAGCCATTTCATACTATCATCTGCTAAACCTAGTCTTCGTCCTCACACCGTGTTTATCCGAGATCCAAACGGCTATTAGCATTATTCCCTATCGCGCTTAGGCCTACAGCGTCCGTCTTTCCCGTCTGCTTTTATGAAAGTTTCTTACATGCTTTCTAATTCCTCCGCACGTGCTATACTTCCCACGAAACATGTCCATCTTGATTTGATTTCCCGAACAATAAGAGAAGAAATACTAATTATGCAACCCCTCGTTACGCAATTTCCTTGGTCATCTTGTCGTTTTGTCTCCGGAGGTCAACACAATCGGTATGTGACACTGATCACTTTACCTCACTTCGCGATGGAGTCTAGAAGACGTAAAGACAGTACATTACAGTAACCTTCACCCCAGAGAGACTCAGAATGCATGAAACAAATCACGTTGAACCAAAGCCGAATCACGCCATGTTCTCGACTGCAGCACTCGGTGTGGGGACAGAAAACCACTGAGCAGACTCAATCACTTTATAAATTAAGCACGCAAGTACCAATAGCATGGGCATCTTTCTTGAAAAAATTATTTTCTCCACGTCCTTTCTTGTGAGTCTGCACCTGGAAATTCTCGGAGGTTTCTCAACTGTCTCTTTTCCTACTCACAGTCCACGTTTCTGTTCTGATTTCCGTCACAACACTGAGAATAGAACCATGGGTTATAGAAATCTGTTATGTAAGGAAGGAAACATTTTTTGTGAACATCGACTATGCTTCAATTTAAAAACTCCTGGCTCCATTTTGTTCACTAATCCATTTGTAGGTCCCCTCTGCCTAGGTGAGGATCACTACCACGCGTTCTTTTTCTTACTTCTTTGACAACAACCAGCTTTCTGTCTGTTTGTACATGAAAAACACTTAGCTCCTTGCTGAAAAGGTCAGAGAACGCATCTGCTCCGTCTGCTAAGACGCGTGTGCATGAAGTACGGGAATAAGAAATGAGATCTTGTTTCAACCTGTCGTGAGTTATGTTGTCGTTCTGCTGCTACATTTAATGGCGTGGATTCATGTTCAGAAATTTTGTGGAACGAGCTTCATTTAGAGCAGTTTTAATAGATGTACACTGGTTTCAGCTCCATGAGGTAAATTTTCGGATATAACTTCCAAATTACGATTCTTTATCGCACAAAGGAACAGAAATAGCGTAGTCGATGCTATGCCCAGCCTGTGGGCTAGATCAACCGATACATCGTGGTTCGATGTCAGGCAAAGGAAACGGACTTTTCCCCAAAGCGTCCAGACTGGTTCTGGGTCCCAACCATCCTCCTATTCAATGAGGGCCGGGGGTTCTTTCCGCAGGGGTAAAGCGCCAGGGGTTGAAACGGACCATTCATCCAACGGGTGCCGAGATTAAAAATGCGTAACTATGCCTCTGCTTCGCAACATGACTTAAAGGCGCACACAGTGGAAACAACTGGACGTAAGAAAGATGAAGCAACAGAAAATATTAAATTAATTAACTAATTAAACTTTTAAAGCCTAGCGGTGACTTTACATATGACCAGGTTTAACATTAAAAAATTCTACGTGGTGCCCACATTGCGTTGATGTGTCTTTTGTAGACCTCAGAACAAACAGCAACTTTTGCCTTATAAAACATTAAGAAATTGGTTTTTATAACCGAAGTGGAGAGTGCTTACAGCGCGGTAAGCACTGAGTCCTTATATAAAACAGATACGCTTCGTCTTTAAAGAGTTAATTAATTAATAAGGTAGGAAGAGGGGTAGTGAACCACAAATAGGCCTTTGTAGTATATTATTTTATATTGTGCGACATGTTTCGGCCTTATCTAAAACCTATCGTCAGGCACTATAAAAATACCTGTAAAAAGAGCACTGGCACACAACACCGTCGATGGCCCTTCGTCCCCCCTTTTTAATGGGAATATCACAGCGGGATGTCAGACATAAAGTGTGTATGAATGAATGAAAAAATGAACGAATAAATGAATGACCACATACTGGCTCAGTCATAAACACAACATTAGATAGTATAAAGTACAGGGGGCAGTGCCCTATAATACCAGTTTTCAGCTGTGAACAGCCCGTGTAAAATTATTTGCCAATACCCAGATTCGAATATTGCTTTTCTAATTACACTCAAGTATTGATGTTTACAACAATACTGCTCTCTCTGCCCCTCCTCCCATTTTCTTCTTATGACACTCCCACTTACCTCTAATCTCAGATAGAAATTTTCCTAAATAAACTAGTTACGCGATTCTGGTGCACCCTGCAATTATCTTACATGCCAGCACTTCATTTAGAGCTAGACACTTTCTACTCCAATCTCGTTCTTTCCATTTCTGCATCTTCAAAGGATTTAGAAGAATGTGAATGGCATTCATCTCATCTCGACATAGTGGACATTTTCTCCCGCTACACCGCCCCACAGTCACTTCACTTTTTCAAATCCCCGTTCCAAATCAAGCTATTCCTCGTCTCACACTTATATTAAAACATGTTATATTATCCTCCCTTCCCTGCCCAGCTATTACGAGTACTTCGTCAGAAAAATTACTGAATGTTTGACTCTAGTATTTGTTAAGACGTTCTGACTTCGTACATCGCCGCCATGGCCTAGCGTTTAATTAGGTACATAATTAAAGTACATACTTTAACACGTCTAAAAAATTAATTCCACTGACTGAAGTTTAAACATTTTTATTGTCCTTAACCCAAGTTTCACCTCCGCGTAAAAGTGTGGGAACTGCCACCACTTGATAAAGTTTAAACTTGCCTCTTTGCTTACTTGTCCTTTTAATGTTTTATAACGGTATACAGCCATAAAACGCATGCTGTCATTCTCAATAAAATATTTTTAACTTCACATTTTTCTTCCCGTAATCTCTGGTATTAAAACTCGAACGGCCAACACTGTTAACAGGCCATAAACTTTCTTACTGGGAACTTTTCTGAGTCAATTCAGTTCAATGCAATCCACATTAAAAAATTCAGTATTCATTTTAATAATATCATCCCATACACCTTACATTCTCCATGTGCTTGTTCCTAAAGCGTTTCTCCAGCAGAATTATGCTTTAGTCATAATAGTAATAGAGCCCAAATAGGCCCAGCATTCTATCCACCTACTGGCATAGTCGTGAAACTTGAACTCCCACCCTAAGTTTGATATAAAACTTGAAAGCATTTAAGGACAAATTGCGCAGCAAATCATTTAAGCCTAATCAAAAATCAGTTAGTGGAAAATAGGGAAGGCCACAAAACAAAATAATAATAATAATAATAATAATAATAATAATAATAATCTTTACATAAGGCAGGCCTACGTACAATTACATACCTAAAACAAACCATGTTTCTAGGGTACATAATTTTGCAGCTATTCAGTTCTATTATTATTATTATTATTATTATTATTATTATTATTTATTACAAATTCCTCTCTTTTCATTGTTCGTAATCACCGCCCGCATAACAAAATGTCAAGACCGGCTGTGGTGTCCATGCAGTCTCCTATTCACCGGATACCAGCAATCCTTTCCCAGGACGTAAAAAGCCTGGGCCATGAAGGTGAGCACTCTCCTCAAATGAAAGCAGAGGTTAAAAATTAGTGGAGCTATAGCTACACGCCTTCGTGGCGAGCATGGTAACAATTTTACCATGACTGCCATTCTGTCATTATGTAACATCAGACGTGTCAGTAATTATGAACGGAATTACAAAATGGACACAATAAACTAAAGGCAAAGGCATCCATTCTTCGGTCAGGAGTACGCTTACACCCTCAACTTTCGCCGAAGGGACTTATGCCTACATCAGGAGTAGGAAAATTTTCCAAAATTCTAGAAGCCACCCCAAAATTCTAGGCGCCAGAACGGTGATATCAAATAAGTTCCACACTGAGGACCCGTAAATATTGGGCGCTAGAGTAACAAATTCAGTTGCCCGGGCGACACGGTGCGCGGAGTTTGTGCACCACTGGCCTACATACCATGCACCTTTTGCGAAGTGGTGATTTCAATTGTCCCTCACGGATTGTAATAGTGAATCAATGATCGGGTTATTGGTGGACATGAGAACTGTATAATTTTCCTGTAGAAATTTCACGGGACTTTATATTAACCTTTTAAGACGAAGCGTTATCTGCTTCATATAAGGACTCAGTGCGTACCGCGCTGTAAACACTCTCCACTTTGGTTATAAAAACCAATCTCTTAATGTGTTGTAAGGCAAAAGTTGCTGTTTGTTCTGAGATCCGTACAAAACACATAAACGCAATGTGGGCACCACGTAGAATTTTTTAATGTTAAACCTGGTGGTACGTACAGTTACCGCTAGGCTTTAAAAGGTTAATTCCAATACAGAGGCCTAATATTCAGTATTATAAACTGCTGCAACAGAGCATCGTACAATAACCAAAAAAATATACCTCAAATATATCTGTTTGACTAACAAAACCCTGTACATTATTTATATAAGACTTGCATATGAAACCTGGAATGTAGTTCACGCCATTGTATTATGAGCAAATATGATAGGTAAGATGGTTAGCTTCCGAAAGCAATTTCACTATCTATGGTTCGTTCAGAATAGCACGTCACATATGACAAAACAGGAAACAGAATTTTGAGACTCGTTTTGCTGTTACTTCGCACGCAATTTAAAATTTAGAGTTGTCGAAAAATTACTTATGTGGCAGTCAGCTTTTAAGCCAGTTGTTCGTGAGCTACACGGCCCAGGTGACTGGAAGGCATATCCAGTCTAAGAGAAATGGCGTTCCTACTCCGAGTGTCTGGAGATTCATATTTCCAAATTTCAAACTACGTCACAGCTAATGCCATCGTTAGGACATCATCGTCAAACGTTTGGCGTCATTAAACTAGTCGAAAAATATCGTGTTTTTGTGAAGCCCGAACTTCCAGTTCATTACATTGTTTTAAAATAAACTTTGTTGAAGCATGTCGTTGAATCCATTTCGCATTTCACTCGCCAGTATTCTAATAACTATTTGAATGTGCTCTTCCTACGCAGGCCTACACTTCCAAGTTGTCTTATTTCTGCGAATTTTTCCACCAAAATTGTACACATATTTTTAGTTTACACTGTGCCTGCTATAAGCCCTGCCCACCGCATCCTTCATATAATAACAAAAGAAAATATTTGGTGGATGCAGTGAATGCAGCCTCTTAAGAGGTAATGAGATAAACGTACAAATTGGCATTTGATCACTGAAATTTTTCTAGTTATTAAGTAAAGGTAAAGGTCACCACGTCACATTCTATCGGAGGCACAGTGGGAAAGTAGATGTATATCTCTACCCATACTTAACCTCGGTGCGAGAATGGGAGGGTGGTCAACGCCACGCCCCGGCCGCTTTACCCCCAGGAAAGAGAGCCGGTACCCAATGCCCAGGAAGCTGGGTTGGTCTCAGGGCCAGTCTCGTCCTCACCGGGGTTCGAAACCTGAGACGTCCAGCCGGTTGCAAGTCGCTACCCGACTACGTCATCCCTGCCCACAGCGTCTGACTGTAGTTTTTGAAAAGAATCCTAAAACAGAACAGTTTACGCTCAGCGGCTACTAGCCCTACGTGAAACACACAGTTTGGGAGGACCATTCTTTGTCGGCTGCGCGTGACTGTTTATTCACTGTATTTGCAGCCACCCTCTATATGTGGGGAAACTTTTCAGTTTGTTAAAGTAGCACGTTGGAAAGGAATGGGCGCGTAAGCAGAATGAGAGAGACAAGAAGACAGGCTGTGCGGTCTACAGAATTCTGATCAGGAAACTTCTCGGAAAAAGGGATTTGCCTTGGTATCAGAGGTGTTGGAATTTCAGGTTCTGTTGTCACAGTGTCAGTTAATGGCAGCAACGGAACACGATCCGTAACTCACACGTTAAGTAATACATATACAATACCAAATATATTGTTTTAAAACTTGTTACATTACCAATAAACTGAAATCCACCACGAAACGTATTATCCAGTACCAAGAGTGCCACATAATAAGGAATATCTCAGATACTAGTAATGTTTTTCGTTTAAATGCATTGAAAAAGATCACGCTTCGGTTTGCTGAGGACAAAATTATGTTACCCTGCAGATCGTTTTAATGAAACGTAAGTCTATTAAGCGAAGAAAATAAATAGGAAACTTGAAACTCCAAGTATTACAGATTTCCAAAGGAAACAGGAGGTCATTCCAGACCTTAGAAAAGAGATGTTACAGGAAGTAATTCCTAGCGTAAGAGGATATGATACAAAGATCATTCTACAACAAAAATAGAGTATATAACCGACCATGAATATGAATATATGTAGTCCACTTTCATAGCGTTCGTTAAATGTAGATATCGAAGTCGGCCGCCCTGTGTTTTCGTTATGAAGCGTGTGTATGTATTGCGGTAGACTGTTGGCCCCAAGATAAAAAGTACCAGGTGCGAAGCAGAGGCAAGCTGGTGCGTGCCATCCATCCATCTATCCAGTCAGCCAGGTTGCTCGCTCGGGTATCACCTGGCCCTCTAGCATGTGCACCTTTCCAGACAACAGGCGTCCCACCGACCGCCGACAAGCCTACCCTAAATAACGTTCAATTTACGAGACAAGAAAAGAACCCCGAAGAAAATAAAGTGGGGGAAAAAAGAGATGGAATGACTGAAAAGAATCGAACAAGAAGAAAACGGAAACCTTCTGGACAAGGACATTCGTAAGAACGGAAGGAGATCTGGGCGAAGTACGAGAAGTGTATTTACGTACAGTTTGGATACTGAAATATGCAACATCCTGTCGTACGGACAATGCCGCACAGCCGAGTGATAGATATGCTATCTTAACTCACGTGATTTTTAGTTTAACGTACAGCTTGCATTTACTTTATCGTTTTAAAATAAAAATGCAACGATATAAAAACGCAAGACTTATGAATAAGTGTTAGGAAAGGTAAAACAACTGACACAAAGAAAATAAGTGCAACTACATTGCACAATTTGATTTTGAATTTACAAATGTTTCTGCACGTTAATGTATTTAACGACTCGTTTCAACTGAGTATGTTGTAGATATATAACCGAAGACACAATGATTATGAAATACGGAATCAAACGGACGTGCAGTGAAGTACTCGTGGCCTGTTTACTTCTCCGTTAGGAAAGCCGTCGAAGGCCAATAGGACTGCTTGCTTGAAGTCCGACCTAAAGGTCATGCTGCCTCCTAATATGAGATTTGACCAAAGACGAAGTCTACAAATTGAAACTGACAGCTCCTGATGAATTCCAAAACGAAATCAGATATGCTGGCAGGGTACTCAACTGGAATGAATCTCTTTCCTTGCGGTAACACCGTCGAAAAGTGCGCCTGGCCACTAGTGGCATCTACAGCCAAGATTAGGAATTCGTGGATTTTATTTCCACTCGCCAATACGTCTTCAGAACACTGAGCTTCAGCACAAAGACAACTAAGTGCCACCTTTTTTTTTTAAGTGGTGAAGGGCCCCACAGCCTTGTGGCTTATTGTGCAACCCGATGATGAAGATGAAATGATGATTATTTTTTGTCCTTTTCCTAGTAATGGAGCACCGGTGGAATGAAATTGACAGGGGAAAACCGAAATACTCGGAGAAAAACCTGTCCCAGTGCCACTTTGTCCACCACAAATCCCACATGGACTGACCCGGGATCGAACCCGGGCCTCCGCGGTGAGAGGCCGGCGGCTAACCGCCTGAGCCATGGCACGGCCCAAGTGCCACCTTAGCCACTGCAGTATACCACGTGTCTTCTTTAATAAAAATCTATTAAACTACACTTACACATTTACATAAGTGTGTGGACAAAGCTGGCGACAACGCTGAACTACGTGCGTAATTTAACTGATAGCTGTACTAAAGTAAGCTCTAGTACAAAATCTTTGTTATACGTAAATACGGTCATCTCTTGAGTAAAGGGGGGTTTCTTATAAGCAGGCTTGCATAATTTTAACACTGACAAATATAACTATTTGTCAAGCAACATAAATCAAACTAAACTGAGAGCTGCAACTAATATGCAGACTCCTGAATTATATAAATACTACAAATACATAAACATGCATAAATAAAAATGTTTGAAAGTTAAAGACAAAACAAGACCGCACAGGCTGTGTCATCGAATGTTACACTACGGAGTTTCATCCACGAAGCTGCGAATACGCATTGAAAAGCGAGCATGCCTAACCCAGCTTATTACTTAAGCCGGCCGTACACAGCATCATATACTGTATGCACTAAAAGCCCTGTGCATGACTGCTGGTTTAGTACTCTTAAACGTGAGCAACAGGGGAAGGTGCACTGACTCCAATAGCATCTTCCCATTCGCCAGGACCATCGGTGTTTTTCAATGGGAAATATTCGCTGTGTTCCCCTGGTAATAATTTATTTCGGAACCAAAGCGATGTCTTTCTTATTTAACTAACCACGTGGAAATTATTGTAAAAATGTGATTGGTTTAAATGCAGTTTCTGTTTTTGTGACAGCCAATTATCTTAGACTGTACTGTGTATGCAAACACACTGATAACATTTCTGTTGTATTTAATATCGGAGGCTTCCAGCAAAATACTCATATTTATAATTATGAGCAGCTCTGTGTTAGCTATCTTGCATGCCTTCCATCGAATAAATCTTCATCGTCACGTGCCCGAAAGAATTTCTGAAACATCTGTTACGTCAAAAATTCATGGCGGCAATTCAGTGTCCGTCAATTATCGTAAGCGAGTCGGGACAACACAGTCATTATAGTGACTATGTTACAAGCTGGAAGTCCGAACACTCGTAGTTCGATATCCGGCAGGGAAAGAGCTTTATGTTTTCTTAAAAGCGTCCAAATCGGCTCTGGGACCAACCCAGCCAGGGGAAGCCCCTGAAGAAAAGGAATTTATCACTAACTGTCAAGATGAGAAGGCACTGTTACTCTACATTTGCATGCTAACATCACCATTAGCATTGTATGTGCAGTATAAAAAGTATTAGTGGCAACGCTTAATAAATGTGAAGCAACAGTATGGGCATTAAGATAGTACATTCCTCTAAGTGCCAGAAAACCTCCCTCCCACGGTTCGCCACACGTGTGCCGTTGGCTTACAGACGCATACACGGAACTGTGCACGGTTCTTGAGATTTAGATACGTAAATATTAAGTTCTGGATGAAAAATTATAACAAGCGCCATTGATACATCTTATTTTAATGGCGGATAATACAGACACGTCCTACGTTTTACATATTTATTCCCTACACGTCCCTTATACCTGTCTATTTGCGTAATAACAACTAGAAAGTAAGATTCTCCCTGTGCAAGACATGAAGGCATACTGGAGCCATGTTCCCTCTAAGCTGCGCGGGTGCGCGGCGGCGTAGTAACTGAAATGCTCCCGCGCACACTGAATTGTTGCCGCGCAGGTGGAATTTTTCAGATCCATTGTAAATATTCTTATTACGCATACTAAAAAATCTTTTAAAGTGCCGCGCAATCATCAGATCGTGTAAAAATTTTATGCTCAGAGCACTAGCAGGTCCACGCAGATGTAAAAAGAATTAGTGGGAATGTTGGCTAGATTGCAAATTATTTTTTTCTGACGGTGTTGATAAAGCTTTTCAGCCTCTGGAGCTTATATATATTACAATTATACTTATTATACTTATTTTAATATTAGTTCACAGGCACATTCAAGAAAGAAACTTAACTAAATTCAAGTCAGTTCGGTTTTCGTGCACGTCATAGGAGAGCGGTTCACGGTATGAAGCTAATGGACTACGTGCCCGCCAATATTAACAAACGTGTATCCACGGCTGCAGTAATCTTTGGATGTCGAATACGCTTTTGAGCACAACCTGGCACCATGACTTACTATATAAATCGTCAAAATTGGAATTTGAAGTCAATTTAGTCAAGATAATTGTTTCTTTTCTTTCTGCTAGAAAATTAAAGTTTCGGTTGAAGGAAAATTATCTACGCCAAGAAGAATGGAGGCTGGGGTGCCTCAAGGTTCCGTCCTTGCCTCTTCTTTATATTGCCTATATACGTAAAAATGATGCCTCCGCAATACTTGGTCTTCATGTGGCTCTGTTAGCGTGTGATGCCTGCGGAGCCGGTCTTAGGCGCGATTGAGGGGAGCGGCCGCACAGGGCACCAAAATTGGGGGCGTCGGAGACAAAACAAACGATTTTTTTTCGCGAATCTTGCTCTGAAATTAACCTGTTTAACAAGCGGTCTATTTCACCGGCCCTTTTCCGGCCGCCCCCCCCCCCGAACAACTATGTGTCTTTTTACATGAGTTTAAGCGCCCTTTGCAGACGTACGTATTCTTCCCGTGTTTCTATTGGCGGTACAGTGATAAGACAGACGGTTGAAATGGGAAGGGCGTTCAAAGGCGTCCTTTTCTTCCTGCTGTCTCTGCATATGTGTCAATAAGGAAAAATGTTAGGTTAACAGGGAAGTTACTGTGCTGAACGCAGCTCTGTGGCCCCAAACGCTGGGAAAATGTAGGGAAACGTGCAGGATTATTCGTGGAGATGATATGATTCATCGCTGGTGCGAAAGCGAGTGAACATTATGTGGTATACTATGTGAACGCATTTGCTGCAAGGGGTCCTAGGAGAACAGTGGTCGCGCAGCACTGTTAACTGATGAGTAAGCCAGGGCTGTTCAAGTTCTCATAAAATCTAGGAGCCACCTCAAAATTCTAGTGTGACATGGAGCAAGTTCCATAATGGAGATCCAATGCACAACATCTTTTATTCCTTGAAGGAAATCAGTCACTACCAGACTTGTTTTCTTCTCTTTATTTTAAGAATATTGGGTTACCGGTTTCGTGTAAATACAGCCATCATCAGGCCGAAACTGGTAACCCAATAGTCTTAAAGTAAAGAGAAGAAAACAAGTTTGGCAGTGACTGATTTCCTTCAAGGAATTGAACATTATGTACATTGTATAAGTACGCCAAAGCGGATGTTCAATATTAAATTCATGACGGAGATCCGTTAACACTAGGCACCAACGTATGAAATTTTGTCGCCAGGGCGACGTGGCGTTCGCGATTTGTGCACCCCTGGAGGTAACGTCTTTTCTATTGCTAGCAGCGTGAACTTCAGTTGTTGAAAGGGCAGTCGTGCACACTGCTGGGGCAGCATACCTCGCGGGTTCGCACAGCTGAGTCCCGGATCGTATAAGCACATTAAAAGCTGCAGTTTACAATGCCAAGGGCCCTATCATTCATCCCAGCTCCACTCCTGTTTCAGCATACTTAACCTCGCGTAATTTGACGAAATGCATTACGCTTCCAACACATATGGATCTTATCCGAATCCTGGAAGTTTTATTCAAAATTTCGAGTCGTGGGACAAAGGATTTTTATACCTCTTTTTAGTACAGTCTAATTTCTTTTTAAATGCACTTCTTATCCCTTGTTTTACTTGACACGAAAGTGAGAAATATCACCTCCAACTGCAGCAGTTTATAAATACCCGTTTTTCTACAGTACACTTTCTCACTTCAAGGGAAAAAGGTGAGGTTGCCCCTCTCCACTACATTAACGCATACTGGGTGAGTAGAGATATAGCTCTGTTCAAGGTAAATAAATTAATTTTTATCGGTGCACCTATTTATTATGATTTTTACACGCCACTTAAAAATAACGTGAAAATATTACGTAAATAAGAGGCAAGACTGGTCAGGGCGCCAAACATAGTTTGTGCAAGGCGCTGAGCTAGGGAACCCAGCTCGAGATACATGTCTATACGCGACAGAATCCTTCCCCAGACCCGAAACGGTGAAGGCGCGGGTTCACACGACGCATCCGAGGCGTGCAGTACAGCTTGCTAAAGAGAGACAGCGAGCAATATCGGCTTGAGGAGTTCTGTGTTGGGACCGATTACACAAGGTGACGCGGACGTAGACAAAGTAAAGTTGTCCTTGCACGCGCCGTGGAGATACGTAGGGAGAGTAGGAGTACAATCATACTCATTCTTAATCTCGGAACTATTTGGAGATGAGTAATCAACGTCATCCCCTGGTCGCTTTACCCGCAGGAAGAACGGCGGTCCCCACTGAATAGGAGACTGGGTGGGAAGCAGAACTGGCATTCGAACTCTAGATCTCCCTGCCCGTAGTCTAATCGCTACTAACGCGTACTCTCCTCCGATTGCGTGGACACAGGCGTTCTAGTAGGCACTGACGCTCGTGTGGCCGAAAGAGGATACAGTCTGTAGCAGGAAAAACTCTTGTGACAGCAGGAGGAGGAGGAGGAGAAATCGCCGATGAAGGGGAACGAGTTTCAGCCTGTATAAATACACAAAAGTGGAGAAACATAGTTGTAGGCCTACAGGAACTGCGGGTGGTGGCGATACTTTGGCAGCAACTTGTATATCAGCACAATATGTAACGAAGTCTAGGCCAGCTGTGGGGCTCATGCCGCCTCATACTCAGTGGACACCGGAGTTCTTTCTCGGAGGTAAATCGGCCGGGGCGTGATTGACCACTCACGTTCCTCGGGAGCCGAGGATAAGAATCACCGGAGCTATAACGCTGTTACCTCCAGTACAACTCTCTCTCCGACTCCTTTTACAGCTGGGCGGACCTGCTACTGCTGCTCTGAGCAGAAAATTTTTACACGACCTGACGACTGCGCGGCACTTTAAAAAGCTTTTTTTTTGTAATATGCATAATAACAGCATAATAAGAGTAACTTAAAATTTCCAGCTGCGCGACAACAATTCAGTGGGCGCGGGAGCATTTCAGTTACTGCACGGCCGCGCACCCGCGCAGCTTAGAGTGAACACTGCCACACAAGGTGCGCTGCTTTGATATTTAATTACGTATGTAATGCGGATATAATGCCTCGCCGTTAATAAAACTGTTTGCAAAATAAAACAGGAATTCATTTCCGGACAAACAAACCTGTATTATATTACGGTAAAGCAGCTATGTGCTACCTCCCAGGTAACAGTACTTGTTAATCACCGCGCCCGGAAAACTCGTAGCAAAATTATGAAATATCTTATACGAGTTCCGACGTTCGCCCATCCTAACAGAGAGCATAAGTTACGTTGCTTGGCCCAAGAGACTCTGTTCGATCATTATGGTGACTTACGACTTCTGACCGATTCAGGGTCAACATTCCATTTTATTAAAATCAATTTAACTGAAATATTGAATTTTTCGATTTCATACGGAAGCCTTCAGGTTAGTGCCTGAAAACGAAGGAATAGTGCCAATGACTTAAACCAAACATGTGTAGAATTAAACAACACAATGTCGCAGTTTCCTCCGAAATAATAATAATAATAATATGCACCATTAACAGTACGCGCGGAATAGCTGCGACACTGTATACCCTCGAAACATGGTTTGTTTCAGGTATATAAGTGTGAATACCCTGCATAAAGGAGATAATGATGATGATGATGATGATGATGATGATAATTATACGGCGCAATTAGCCACTCATGGGCCTCGCATCTGCGTCATCGTCAGATGCAGTCCACACAAACTGAAACCAAAGTCTTCTCATAACAGCACCCACCGTTTCAAGACCACAAAGTTATTAAGGACACTGAACTTTTTCTACATTTGCTTACATGCACAAACGTCTATACGATGTGTCATGGGTCAGGTCATTAATCGCTGGTCTGTCATCGCAGAGGTCCAGCTTAAGCCCCACACCAATGTATGTGGGATATGTGGTGAACTAAGTGGCAATGAAACACGTTTTCCAGAGAGTACTTCGGCTTTCGTATGTCAGTATCATTCCACCAGCGCTCCATACTTAGTCAGTAATATACTACCGACACCACATAATGTTGGCAACTGACAACGTCGTTAACTACCACGCTTCAAATAGGAATATAGAAGAATTAACTGCGATATGCAGCCTCGTATATCTCAAAGCACTGAAGTAACACAAATCTCACACCATTGTTGTGTTAAACACCTGTCCGCCCTTATGTATCTAGTTGAAATGCTCCTCTACTATTTTTGATGTTAGAAATTTTGTCAAAAATGAGTGTATCTTTCATTCCTTGTACCTTCCATACAAGTTTCGTCGAAATTTCAGATCGGCCTTACTACGTACAGAAGAGGCTTTAACGTCTATTTCCTTTCGTTAAAGCTGAATATCGGACGGTTACGCTATATGCAAAGAAAAAAGGTAGCACGTGCTAAATGCTTTTCGAGACACCTGCAGATAAAACCGACACCGACTTGAACGATCCATACTACCGCATTGTTTTGGGAGTGCCGCAACACCTGTTCTTTCTGGTCTATAAACTTTCTGCGAGAGGACAGTTCATACACAGTAAATGTATGCAATAACTCATACTTTGCCTACACTTAGTACACTGAACTTTCTTCCCCACAGTTTCCTTTATTCTCTGCCAGAACTGGCATCGCTACTTCAATACAGCTATACCAGCAATGTCCGACACATAGTTGGTTTCTCATTTTCTCGTTAATTCTGGTATTCGAATAGACAATTTTTTCCCCCACAGACATACTTTAAAGCCCTTAAAACTGGTGCTAATATAATGTTACAGCTCCTCAGTAGCGTCAATCAAAATAAGAAGTCCTTAAAATTAATCAAGACTTGATGAAAACATAACGGACACATTTATAAATCTATTAAGCAAGTGCGGTATTGTTAGGTAAACATGCCTTATTAATTCTATACTCTTGAAAAACAAGGTTACGGATTCAGAAAATAAAATAAGACTAAACCAGATGAATTACGCCATGGGGAATCAAGAAGCCCGAATTAGAAAGGCAAGGAATCTTGGAGGAATATTTTGTAATTAAATAGTCCAAGCCAACAGAATTCGAGACGATGGGTAGGAAGACAGAGTCTAATGTAAGCTCGCACATTATTCTCAGATCGATCCAAGGAACGTCAAATAGTGTGCCCATTTTTCTCACAGTGACTGTTCCAGTTACGGTGTTTATGCATTGGGACGACCTGACGGAAGGACGTTTGACTGTGCCGCCAAGTACGAATTCGCAGACATCTTACGTCATTCAGATATTTGTGCACATAAAAATAAACATTAATCAATAAAAATTTTGGAAATTCTCAGGGCAAATAAAAGCAAACAGTTTTTTCAGGAGATCATTCACATCATATTATAATAATATTCATGTCATATTATAATAAATCTTAGATTTTTCGGAGACACAGTATCTCCAAAGCGTCAACGATCTATGTCGTATGAAAGCAGCTGATCGCCTGACAAGGTTAAATTACAGGTTTTTACCGAATAAAAGCAAAGGCAATAGTATTATGATGTAACAGAAAAAAATTCCAACTTTGGAGTTCTCTAAATTCCTGTGACAGACTAAAAAGCTTAATATAATTCCGTTGCAAACCGTGTGACACGTGGCGGATATATCGGGTCAGAATAAGTGACAAAACAAACAATTTTGCGACCAATCTCGTTGTTTTACTCACTTCCTGGCTTATTCTTAAGCAACAGCGTGAAAGACGACTACGGCTGCTTCTTCTCGTATCACCCATCCTCTGCAAGCATTGCCACTTCAGTTTTACACCATTTAAGTAAGATCTGTCAACAGTTCCATCCTTACTAGATAACTGATAATGTATGCAATTTCCCACCAAGTTCCAATGCAATATATTCCTAATTATCCCAAGTCGTTCTCAGGTAGTCTATGGGACTTAGTAGAACAGCAATCAGCCCTTCGTAGAATCTGCATCTTAACAAGGTAAAGCCATCCCCTTACAGGCCCGTAGGGTTCCAGGAGGTTGAGGTTCCCAGATTTCTAGACAATCGGCACATGAAGGTGGTAAGGTTTTCAGCCCTACACATCGGCCGCCTTTACCCCCCAGGAATATTGCCGGTACTCATTTCTGTTATAGACTGAATCGACCCCAGGGCCATAGTGCGACCGTAAGGATTTTGTCAATAAAAAATTCCAATGACACTATCGGGAATCGAACCGGCAACCTTCCAGTTTGTAGTGTATCACTTGTAAAAACCGTTATACACGAAATCTGTGGATTTTAAGGAGAGCGTTGTATAGCCTATTCAATAACTTATGATCTTTAGGCTTTTCTTGCGATAAGCCTTTTTGAGCATCCCGGTGCAGTTCGTTTTGAACTTCCGGATTTTTCGTCACAATGGGCGTATAGCTAAAAGGCTAAGATTGTCCCACTGTACGTCCTGAAGACATATGGAAGAGCAGAGGCACAGCTCCACTCATTCTTAACCTCGATATGTATGTGGACCTGAGTTGCCAAATTCATTCCCCGGTCGCTTTATCCTCGGGGGTAAAAAACAGGTAACCAGTACACTGAAGGCTGGGTGGGCCCCAGAGCCGGTCTGGATGTTTTGGAGAAGAGGAAAACCTCTTGCCCCTTTGAACGCCGGACAGTTCAGCCCGTAGCCTTGGCACAATACCGACTAGGCGATTCCAGCTCTGGGCGCATAGGAACTAGAAGTAAACTCGCCTGCCAAATTTTATTACAGACCTTCAATTTCAGATTTAGTTTCAGTGATAAAACATGGTACAGAAAAACACTGTATGTTACAAGGTTTGTTGTTTACAGAGTTACTAGCAACAGAGAGCTTATGTGAAATTTAACGTTCTGATGGCAGTGAATGCGAAGCTTGCTGTCTACTGGGATGGGGCACTGCGTAGTTTGACGAAGCTACCAACATTTCGCAGTAACTTGCTGCTCCCATTTTGTACCTACCACCAATTGATTACTTGATGTAGAAGGTTTATTTTTTCAGACTGCCATTCCCACTGCTATTACTTGTTTCTGCTACTGTGCCATTTTAGTTTATTTTTTATTTTTTCTCTTTTTGTATTTTGTCTTCTCTAAGGTTTGTTTACATTTTCTTGTTTTATGTGTAGATTTTTCTAGTGTTTTATTGTTACTGTCACGCCCTTAAGTGAATTATTAACTGAATGAGAATACTGTCAAAAGAATTTCATAATGATGATGATGATGATGATGATGATGATGATGATGATGATAATGAACTGGTCTGGAGAACTGAGAATTGAAGTCCCCAGTGTTTTCACTGAGCAGTACTTAATTAAGCACACGGATACACTTATATTTTATGAGTTGATATCATATCATATCATCATCATCATCATCATCATCACTAACATTGCTTCGCTGTTGTTACTATACTACGGTTCCCATCCCTCGATCAGTGCATTATCTGTGGACACAGACACGCAGTCCTCGACCCGCCAGTTCACAGAAACTTATTGCAGAAGACTAGCGGAGTGTGTGATTATAAATTGCGTATTCATGTTCATGCTAATTATCGGTATTGCCCAGCAGCTTTCAGTTAATACCCGATTTTTTCCCACACTCGTCATATAAAAGTCTCCGTTCCGTTAACAAAAACTGGTCACAGCGTCAGCACATACAGAATCGACGCACATTTCTGACACCTATGTGCCTACATTCTGTAACATGGCTGTACGAAAAGGTAGTTTCTTTAGGGTTCAACTAGTTGTTTGGCGAAGAAGAAAGGACCGCTTTTGTGAACTGCCAGTCTTGTTTGGACTATACCCCATACCTTGTCCCTTGCTGACCTGGCGAGCCAGAGAGGCAGATGGTTTGGGTAGAAACCCCTACCTACTTGTCCTCTCTACCTTGCTCAAGGGGAAAGCGCAAGAACGAGAATGCATGGACGTTTATTTATACGACTATTATAGGCCTACCCTCTAGGTACTATTTCTTGTTCTCAGAAGAGAGTACCTAACTTTCTGCATCCCAACCGTGCGAAAAAGTAACCGTTGTACTACAGGTTTATATATTGATGTGACTAGCTGCTCTGCTCGCTCGTGCTAGCAGTTGGAGAAAATGCATAAAAACACTTCGATTCAGTTGCTTTATGAACGGTAATGTCGATCTCAAATATCGAGTTCAGACGTTCGAGATATTGATTGCTGAAGCTCAGAATCTGCGTCCTCCCAAGGGACTCATTCGGATATTACTGTGGACCTCACTTCACTGCAGAAACTAAAATTATAAGTAGTGGAGTGAGTAATATACACAACACGTAGTTTGAGCGGAACTCCTACAGCCCGCTAGCGAATGTTACCGACCTTTATTATAAGTCCCACACATCTATTATTATTCCTGTTGTTGCTGTTTTGGTGAAGAACTTACTGCTTAAGTACGAATTATGTACACACACAATTTATCGGATATGAAGGCAAAGCCTCGCATCATCTTCCAGTTTGCAATTTTTGACTTAAGCCAATATTTATACGAAGTACCTAGTAATGCTTATGATCTATCTGATTACTGAATTCATATGCTTACTTCCAGTGACTCACTGGTTACCATCATCAGACCTAGGGCTAAAGAAAATGTTCGCACGATCGCTATGATGTTACTTCACATTTCAAACAAGAAAGGCGACGTACGTGCAACACTACACTACACATTGTGGCTACACTAACAGCCTGATACCATTTCACTCGAAGATAACGCTTTTGTGGCGATTTAATGTCGCCGGCAACAATAAAACGTACTTAGGAATTCACGTAAAGTGTCCGATATTTTTACCCGACTGTAAACAAATTTTAATTTACATATTTTCGTAGCAGTTCCTAGTACAAAATTGCACGGAAGGCCGTCTAGCGGGAGCCACGCCGATATATTTGGACAAACTGACAGACAGACACACGAACGGACAGATACGACGAATGCAATAGGCGCTTTTTCGTGATTAAGCACACGTGCTAAAATATCACATCAATATACACTCGAATATTTTCCCAACATCTATTACCACGATGGGGGCACGCGGTGGCACAGTTGGTTGAGGCACTGCGTTACAAACCGGCAGGTCGCGGGTTCGATTGCCGGTGGTATCATTGGAATTTTTCATTGACATAATCCTTCCGGTCGCACTATGGCCCTGGGGTCGACTCAGCCTCTAACAGAAATGAGTACCAGGAATATTTCCTGGGGGGTAAAGGCGGCCGGTGCTTAGGGCTGACACCTTCATGTGCAGATTGTCTAGAAATCTGGGAGCCTCGACCTCCTGGAACCCTCAGGGCCTGTCCAGGCCTGTAATGGGACTGCTTTACCTTTACTTTTACCTTTACCTATTACCACGAACATTTCAGGGACCTACGGTAAGCAGCACCAGTGCCGTTTCTGCCTCACAGGTTCATGCGTCCGCTATGCTTTTATTACCGGTTGTAGGAAAGTAGAACGCTCAGCCTGGAGTGTATATAATGGCAGAATATCCCTCTACCAAGTTTCGTCAAAACGAGTCAAAGATTTCAAAAGTTGAAAACGGGACACGCATACAAACATGACAATGCCATTGATATTTCTTTCATTCTTTGGAAGGACTATTTAAAACGGGAATATACATATTTTCCAGACGTTGCTTTGCGACTTTGCTTTCCTAATTGGTCTTCATGTTTATTTACTGTTGAATATAACTTATTTTGGTAAGTCGAGAAAGAACAGCTAGCATATTCATTTTTGCAAATGGAAATGCGTTGTTACAAAGCTAGCCACATCACAGACATCACACCACAATAAAACGTAAATTATTTTGAGAAACATTCCTTCTAGACTGTGACACCATGCAGTCTGGTAGAAATTTGACCACGTTTCGGAAAATTCTGATCCCTCCATCTTCAAAGTACCCAAAATAGGCACATATGTAATTAGAAATTTACGTGTAGTGGCCCTTGAAAGGAACTAATGTGAATTAACTACCATGTAGCATACTCACGATTCGTTTAAAATGTTCTACGTGATTATATCAAGTGTTATCAGAACCTGTCGAAAGAATCCAAAAATAGACGCAGACGTTCCGTGAGACGCACAAGTAAAGTAGCGACTGCAAACATTAGCAGCATACCCAAATAAATTTAGTGTATGCCGAGGCCTAGGCCCCAGTGGGGCTGCGCCACAAAAATATCATAATCATTATACTAGGTATTGTATGCACATCCACACTCCTGAACTCCAGGGTTGTGTATTAGAAAGTAAGAAATAGATAATGGGTCATACAATCAAGGAACTTAGTGAGTGGCACTTACTCTGAAGAAAATCTGTAGTGTATGAGACAATGCACAAGCAGAAGGCCTGTTCGATTTCTATCAGATGGAGAGATCCATTATTTAGAAAACTGAGCGTGTGAGAACTTAGGTAGATGCAGCTTTTCTGTCTCCTCTAACTACAGACATTACAACAGATATATTACTCGGTACATGTCATAATTCATTCTGAAACTTTCGCATATTTATAACTTTGCAACCTAAGACTAATACTTTCTATATGGCAGGAAAGGGTTCAGATATATTCTTTTACACAGACCATGGATGGCGAAGTTCCTGATATGCTTGGGAACATCCACATCAAAATGTTAAAGCTGAAGGTAGTCATCGTTGATCTTTGTCATACCGTTGCTTGAGAATCAACAAACTGAAACAACGTTATAAAATTTGCAACGACGAACTTGATCTGACATAACGGATTTAGAACTGTAACATGAACTTGGCCGGATCTGTTCGACTGGCATTACAAGAAACACTGACCACCTAACTTAAGTTTGGTTTAGAGCACGTCGTTAGCTTTACAACGAGCCTTGTAACCTTCCCCGTTTGAATACTCCTTAAGGAACGCCTGAACACACCGGTGAATTTTCACAAAATTTCATACAAATATTGTGACCCATTTGGAAATTAATTTCCCATCAATGCTGCTGCCATGACAGCTTGTAAGGTCGGAGCACCACTGGTGCCATATATTATAATCGTATATCGAATTTTTCTGTAGCCCGTCTTCGAAAAATATCCCAACTCTTGTTAAGGGGGTTTTTGCAGAATGTAAAAGAACAGCACAGCGACGGCATGCAGTCGACATCTATTTTTGCTGCTTTCAGTTTGTTAAAGATAATTAATGATACACTGGAGCTAAGAATTAAAAAATTGGTATGCAAGTAGACTAGCATAATTTTAACCACTAAATATTATTTACATGTTAGTAATTACAAACATAGCAATGTCAATCTTGGAGCTTTTACGTAAGAAATTTAACGTACTTGGAGTGTGTAGGATTAGAAATTATGCAAAGAAATGGATCAGTACATAGAATAACTATTAGTTTACTGTTCATTTTAGCCTTAACGTTTAGACTAAAATATATGAGGAAAACCAGACATTAGCAGTTCTTAAAAGAGCATAATGCTTCCGAAAATACTCCTTTATTTTCCCTAAAAATAATTTTGTGATATACGCCCCGGTGTCAGCCTTCTTCTTTCACACATATTACAAGACTGAATAACACTTTAAGCTGGCAGAAAGAGCAACTACATGGTGTTTATTTTAGAACCTTAACAATGCAGTGCAATAAAAGAAAGAACCCTTGTCCATTAACCTTAGTTGAGCTTGTTAAAGGTTAACTCGTATGTGGTGAAGTTGGGTTAGAGCTCAGAGTGCTAATGGGTGTGGTGACAACTGACTGGGTTAGAGCTCATGGCAAAAACAAATAGATGTCTTCATCAATCACAAGGTGCGGCATGATTTTTGAGGATTTCACCAAGTTTCCTTCACCCCCATTTCATAATCAGTTGTCGTTTAAACCTTGAAGATAGAGGCAATATACACCTCCTAAACGTCGGTGCCAACCTATCAGAATACAGGTTGGTGATATACCGCAAAATGCAATCTTTACATTTGAACTTTGCGATTTTTATGCGATTATCTATCTTTAGTCCTGCACATTATGACCCTTTTCAAATCTAATGGTAAATACACGCACGACCTGCTGTAATATTTAAAACCTCTGTATTTTGTACACAGAGTGACATGGGGTATTCATGTTTCCCGCATAATTCTTACAATAAACAATAATCGTTCCTATATAGCCTATACAAAACTTAGAGATTGTTATTCTAATGAACGCACACTGTTTTCTGTGAGGTACGAATTGAACAGGAACACGGTATAATCCATTTTTATTTTAGTCTTCAAAGGGTTAATCAAGCCCTCCATTCTGACATTTCCATATCGTCTAAACATAGAAGGAGCCAATAATAATGCAAATTTAAAACATGCGTAAATTTAATTTGTTTTCGCCGACTTCAATATCAGTAGGCGGTATACGCAAATAATAGATCTGGGTGTTTTAGGAGGATTTCATAAACAGCTCATCATAGAAAGACTGACACATAATATAACAAGATTGCAAATGGTGTGCTCTTTATCTTTGTCTGTACAAATGGATTAATTTTGCAACAACCGATATGCAGGGCCTTACTGTCCGGTGTAAAGCGCTGTCTTCAGTCGCCACAACGCTGGAAATGCGGTTGCATCTGACGCCATAACAAGATCTAAAATATATTTCGAAGTATTACGTACTATGTGTCCGCCCGTTTTTATTTTGATTATAATCTGTTTAACGACGCTGTCAATAACACAGGGTATATACCACAGAATTATCGGATGGTGGGTAAATGTTGAATTGGAACAAAGGTGGAAGGAAGTAGCCGTGACCTGACTTCAGACAGCCTACTATCTCGGCATCTGTTGGGACAACAAATTTCAGGTACGTTAGGCGAGGTCCCGGCCCAGATTCGGCCCGGGCACCTCCCGAATACAAGTAGAAATGACTGCTGGCGCCAAGTTGCTCATTTATATTTCAAAGTGGGCTCACCAGTTATTTGCAAAGCAATGGAAATTCTAATTACTTTTCGGAGAAGTAGTTCCATTTGCTCGCGGTTTGAATGAAAGAAGTGACGTAACTCCAAACTTTCAGTCAGGGAGCAGAACGGAGCTTGCAAGGACCACCATTCTGCCCATGTTTCTTGGCAGTGACTTCGGTACGCGGTTTTGGGATTAAAAAGTGCTATATTACGCCCATGGCAGTGTAAGGAAATCCCATCCACAAATTTCCAGAAGACTTAATGCTCAAGATCAAAGGAGCGTACCTGATCAAGTCAATGGAAAACCTACCAATAAATTAAGCCGGTAACTAATCAAGGAAAATGAGAGGGGCTCGGCAGGTGGAATGTATTAGGTAGAACAGAAATTTATACAGCCTTTTGGTGGGAAAACCTGACGAAAATAGTCCACTTGGGAAATCTAGGCCTGGAAATGAGGACAATATTAAAATGGACAAACAGTATGCGACGGCGTGGACTGGATTAAGCTGGCTCATAATAGGTAAACGTAAAGGGCTCTTGTGGAAACGATAATGAACTTTCGTATGTCGTATATAAAATGTGAAGAATTTCACGAAAATTGCCTTGGTTTTCATTAAAATTTGGATCGTGAGAGCAAAACACACTCGGCAGGTAAGTAGATCAAGATAGACGAAGTGCCAAAACTTATGTAGGAAGAAAAGGGGATCAGTTAACACAAAGAGTGTCAAGTAACAGGAAGGAAGTGAAACCGTATAAGGTATTACAACAGCAGCAAAGGGGGTTGGCCCGTATGGAAGCCCCTACCTCGGCCTGAGGGTCAAGAGAAACAAGCTTCCGCTCTCCCAACGACGGCTGTGGAGTCGGAGTCGGTAAAAATGTACCGACTCTGACTCCGATCTCAATCTAAATTCTTAACTAGATACTACAACTCCAGAGCCCTGACAGCTACAGTAACCATTAGATTTATACTTAAATATAGGTTATCAGTCTAAAAAGTAGCCTGATAATTCACGTGGTGGCGAAGAAATGTCATACGTTTACTATTGTTAATACTTATTGAGCTTGTATGACGGAGATGGAGTCGGAATTTTAAAAATTGAGGAGTCGGAGTCGGAGGTTTTGTGTACCGACTCCACAGCCCTGCTTTCAACTGTTTCCGTGACTGACAAGGAAAACGGAAGAACTGAAACTACAAAATAAAAAAGTTCACTAGATACTCAGAGGACGTGGGAGGTTCATGATTGCGACTTTCTGGCATGAGACGCCGTACCGTTTGGGGGATAGGTAACGACGACATTTTTTAGAAATCTGTCAACTTCGTTTTCTAACCTAAATATGGAAGCAGCAGATTCGTCACACACTTTGGTAAAACGCTGCCCAGACAGACTACACGGCAGAAGAGAGTACCATTCAATGTGAAAGCCGTGAGAAGGTCAAATCTCGTAACTTGACTAGCTGCTCTTAAGAAACTAAGAAATGGTGAACCAAATCCAAAGGTTTAACAACACTAAAAAGAAATGCCAACACTGGATTTGATGCCGAAACATTTCAATTCAGTTCAATGCATTTCCACCAGATCCATTATACTACATCTTTCCATCTCACCGTAGCCGCTTTCGAAGCGATTTCTTTCCCCTCACTACATGTCGAGGTCTAAAATCTGTGCAGTCTGTCCGTACGCCTCAAATGTGCCTCTATGGTGTGTCAACCGCCATTATTATTAAAAAAAAAAAGCAGTCCCACTACAGGCCTGGACAGGCCCACAGGGTTCCAGGAGGTCGAGGCTCCCAGATTTCTAGACAATCGGCGCTTGAAGGTGGTAAGGTTGTCAGCCCTACGCATCGGCCGCGTTTACCCCCCAGGAAATATTCCTGGTACTCATTTCTGTTAGAGGCTGAATCGACCCCAGGGCCATAGTGCGACCGACAGGATTATGTCAATGAAAAATCCATTGACACCATCGGGAATCGAACCAGCGACCTGCCGGTTTGTAGCGCAGTGCCTCAACCAACTGCGCCACCGCGGCCCCAACCATTATTATTATTATTATTATTATTATTATTATTATTATTATTATTAATATTAATTTTCATTCGGAACCTCCGCGGCTTTCTTTTTTTTATGTTAATCCATCCTTTAACAATTGTCATTCCGCCGTCGGAATAGAATTTTTACTTATTCCTTTGTTTTGTTTGTGTTCGTTTCGTATGTGTCCTGTTTATTGTCCTTTGTTATTTCTGGTTTTATGTTGTGATGCTTTTATTAATGGCAGCTTGGCTGTTGATTCAGCCTGTTAATAAACAAGAATTAAATTATTATTATTATTATTATTATTATTATTATTAAGCACCTACTTGGATAGAGAGCCTATTAACCCCAGTGATTCATACCTCTATGCTGGGAAAGCTCCCCTTTCCCCTTCCTCCTCCTCCTCCACATCATCATCATCATCATCATCATCATCATCATCATCATGAAATCTGAAACTCTCAGTAATGTGAGTGACTACGGGCCGGAAAACCGCTATTCTATTCCCGACCGATCAGGGCTGGATTATTTCTTTTTTGCCAATGGACCCATACTAGGCTTGCAACCAGCCTGATATTTAGGACACCAAAAACACTTTTCCCAGGAATAAAGCGGCCACATCGTGAGGCTGATCATTAAGCTCTATCCAGTGACGTGATTAAAAATGCCTGGGATAAGCATCCACTTCACCGTAAGTCTTAATGGCGTGTATCTTTATTAAGCTCAGGGAAATTTTTATCTATTTTGGCTTTATCTCATTCCAAGGGAGTGAACATCCCACCAGCATTGTATGGCAACTACAAACTTCACACGTCAAGTAATGGATACTAGTATCTCAGTTGTGAGTTGCTAATGAACGTGCATCTTAACAAAGGCGAAGCCCTGCATTTTGCACGAATGCAATATGAAGCCCACCGTTAGGGCCTTGGGTGTAATGCAGACTTTCTAGTAGCCTGCCTGTACTACACAATGTCCTTTTGTGAACCTTCTTCAGTTCTTTAAGTATAGGCCTTTCAACACATTTTCTTGTCTGAAAACTGAGATTCAATGTAAAAACATGGACTTTAGGTACGAAAGCTAAGCATCGTGGGAAAAAGCAGATCTTGAGAAGTGGTTACAGTGAGAAGAGGTTACTGTAACTTAAGAAACCCGAGCGAGTGGTATTTAGTGGAAGAATCTTCGATTTTATCCGATACATTACAAGCAACGACACAGCAGAGTAATGATCCAAATAATCAGCCAGCTAACCACCCAGCACTCTTCGTGAAAGAAAAATGTAACTGCTGTAATATAAGGATGGAATATTTGACTATAATAATATAATAATGATGATTCAATTCGTCTTTATTAATGTGCCGAGTCATCAGCCAGATGGCCAATTACAGATACAGCACATCATATAGATACAAAAAGCAAAGGACAATAAACAAGGCACAAATGAAACACATACAGACAAAACAAACAAAAGTACACTTAAAACAAACAATTAGGCCACATTACAATAATGAACCAATAGTAATATCAAACCGAAGTGTGACAGTGTGCCTTCTCAAGACACCTAAAGCATTACAAACCGAAATTGCAGCAGTGGCACACTTGGCGGTGTTGGGACAATGTTTGAAGGATGGACTAACATACAACAACAAAAACAAAAACAACAACAACAACAACAACAATAATAATAATAATAATTTATTCTAATTCGGAAAGTAGTAATACTTATAAGACGCCGTATAGTTAGGAAGTCTTTGGCAGTATAATGAATACGACGTGCTTGGTCAGTGACCCGTACTGTTTCAAAACCAACTAAACTGATTTGAGTTAATAATAATAATAATAATAATCACTCCATAATGTAGAGTATTGTTATTCATTTTAACAATCGACAATCAAGTTCATTAATTTTTATACCCGCAGATTAAATGGAACTAATCGTGCTTTCGTTTTTGGAATTAGATTTCAAATTACTCGTATGTACACTATGATTCACGCAAAATGTTCCTTACCACACGAACAGGTGGAACTCTTTCTTTCCTCACATATCACATTTCAACAACAAATACACCAATATGACCTACTTTTGTCCGTTAACTGCCACAGTTTCTGTAACCCGGTTGACGACCACACTGTAATTCTTCTTTGCTGAAATGGCCACACTACATAACAGATGGTTAATTTACGTTGCGGCTTTGATCTTGCTGTTCGGCGCGTGGATGATAAACTGTATTGCATAAATTATTAACAATCAAATCACCGGTAATCCTACGTGAGCAACATCGCTGTAGCGACACTTTCAGTAATGTCGACATGTATCGATTCTGAACGCAAAGAGAGTACTGAACTGACCAGTGGCAGAAAACAAAAGAATACACACCAGGCTACTGGAAAAGCAAATATGGGAAACAAGTACAGAAGAACAGAAAAAACGTTTCATACAACTTGCCGTTTGCTGTAAAAGTCCGAAACGTGCTTCAGGCAACTTTGTACAGTTCCGAGCTAGTACCCAGCTACAATCCAAAACTAACGCTAGCCTTTAAGCCCCAAGAATTGATCTAATTTTAAGGCGTAATAAAACGAAAACGTTTATTATTTTGATGTTTACCATCTCCGTTGGCTTGTATAATACTTGAATGAGTAAGGTCCGTCTTACAGCCAACAATTCTTTATAAAAAAAATAAAAAAACCCACATCTTAATAACTAAACACAATATATTAACATATCTTATGAAGTTTTAATGTCTAACGTATAGAGAAGGCCTTCTCCGAAAGAGTGATTAGCTTACATATACATTTATAACAACCAATGTAACTTGAATAATCGTGTTACTTGAACAAAGCCCGATGATGGCACATAAGTGCCGAAACCGGTAGCTTATACCACTTTTAACTTTTTAACCTTTATTTTAATAAAGAATTTGTTGGCTGTAAGACGGACCTTACTCGTTCAAAAAAACGTTTATTGATTTAAGAACGTATTTTCTGATCTTTGTCTTGAAATCTGAATCACACTCTTACTATCTAAGCAGGGGGCTGTCACAGTGGTCCTTGGGATGTGACGCTATACAGCCCGCTGCATTCTTCTACCCTGCAGATGCAAGTAACACGTTCCTTCTACCAGACCGTGCCACATCTCAGAAGATAGCATTCTTCTTAAAGCAAATCTACGAAGCATTCATGTTCAGCCAGAATTATCTGACGAAGATTTCCTATCTCACCCGCAAATACCTATGAGACTACAACTCACGTTCATATTTACTTCAAGGCCATGGTATTTAGCTAAATATTCACAACACTACAAATAAATAAACTACTGACATTACAAATGACATTGTCGCTTCCTGCCTTATACATCTAACTGATCACTCGAAAGGCCTACACATGTTTTATAAGATGCTACATGCACCCAATTTTTGGTATAGTGTAAAAAATTTCTATTGTTGCAGTTAACGACAAGATACATCCTTCAAAATACTGATCTCTCATTTTTATCTAATTTAACTTTTCAAAGCCTAGCGGTAACTTTACACACAACAAGGTTTAACATTAAAAAATTCTACGTGGTGCCCACATTGCGTTTATGTGTTTTCTACGGATCTCAGAATAAACAGCAACTTTTGCCTTATAACACATTAAGAGATTGGTTTTTATACCCGAAGTGGAGAGTGTTTACAGCGCGGTACGCAATGAGTCCTTATATAAAACAGATACGCTTCGTCTTTAAAGGGTTAAGAGACGTCGTCGTTTTTACTTCCAGCGATAAACGCAGTATACCAAGAAAGTTTGTTAGCTGCTGCAGATACCTGCCACGAATGGATTTAATCGGTTAAAGCTGAACACAGCAAATAACTCCATCTTACAGGGTATAAACTGAGCAGTTGACAGTCATGCAGATAGCCAAGAAACTTCCCAATTATTGCACTATTAAATTAACGCCAGTAGTTAAGAAGTACATTCTGAAGGCAGACAGATTATTACTACATGCAAAATTAGCATTTTTTAATTTTAGCAAAATTAATATTTCATGTTATGTATGCGAATATAAGTAGGACGGTGAGAGAATAATTTCTTGTTGCACATAATTTAGTAACTAAAGAAACTACCGCGAATGTAATTACATGGGCGAATTAGTCATCGAACCAGTATCATTTGAAGCAAAATCTTGACGGCCACAAATTTAAAGACGATCGCGAGATGGAACCTGTTGTGACATGATGGCTGACAACAAAGTAAACGGACTTAAATCAACAGGGACCAGAATAAGTTCGTCCTTCGTCCCACGATAAGCCATGTGCCTCAGCTGTTGCGGGAACTACGCTGCAAAGTATGGGCATAACAGTAAACACATATCCGAATTGTTCTTATTAGAGATGACAGCAATGAAGCCAAAATGCATGCATTAAAAATTTATTTTGTGACAAAAACCAGGGTGCATGTGTGCTTTCGTAGGTGTGTGCACAAGCACCCATGCACACAATGTACAGAATGAAAGGAAATTGGAACACACGCTCTCCATATTGTGATTCTCTGTTAAAAAGTAAGTCAAAAACGTTGTACAGCACATGTTCGGCGACGTCTGGTTTTCGAAACACAAGTGATCGTCAAATGGCTCAAAGTATCAAATGATCCAACCACGGGAACGTCGTAGTTAGCACGTACCATTAAATAGCCGTACAGGAAAATCGCCTGGAAACAAAGTTACGTTCCGCGAATAGTGATATGCATACAGTTGATGGTCAAGCAGTACCACGAGTATCTTCGGTTAGGATAGTCCCATTTCGCGCGCAATATGGCCTGAGGTTGACAGAACTCTCGTTCCACAGCTGCAATTTGTGCCATTTTCATGCCCTGGTGTCTGTATAGTCCATGAGCGATCTACGTTTTAAGTGCCACAAGAGTTTGAACAACGCTACTGCCATGATGGGGGAAAGAGTGCCGTCCGGATGACGTCGCCCAGGATAATGTAGTGTGAATTCCCGTGCATCAGCACCAGCTGGACTATTACAGGTACCGAGGGTTAAGAGCATGCCGCATGCCGCAGTGTTCGTCGTGTATTTCGTGATCACTCAATCTAAACTGGATTCTAGCGGGCACTGTGTGTCTCAAGTACACCTAACAAAGCGCTTTACCGTGGTGACACATAACACTGCTGAGAAGTGTGTTATCCCATACGACGGTGACGTGTATCTAGAAAATATTATTTTTTTAGGGAAACACATTACGAAGAGCTCATGGGCGAACTTGGTACCATCGCCTACTAACTTGTTTATATAGAAAAGTAAAAAAAAAAACTCCCCTACATTTTGCAGACTCTGACTATCAATTATCATGTTCTGAACAGCCCGTCACTGGACCCTCGCATACTGAGCAAGTTACGTCCAATGCAAATCGCCCACACCGCTCTTCTTTAAGATCCTGAAATATTTTATTTAACTTTACGCTTAGCTCTCCCAAGTGAATTCTTCCCTTCGGGCTTTCTGACTACAGTTTTGTATGCATTGGATTACTCTTGAACGTACTGGTTGCCACACTTCAAAATCGCTGAACTAGACCGGACACGACAGGATTTCATTCAATAAAGTTCCAAGAATATACAAACCACAACGTGTTAGAACGTTTTTTCATGTAGCAATTCAATTGGTCATTAGCACGTCCATACTTCAATCTACCCCTCACCGAACGTACATTAAAGTTCCGAGTGGCTTTTTGAAGGGTGCTGTCGAGTTTTGATGACATGAGTCATAGAAATGTATTAATACTGACAGCTCTGCCAATATCTGACGCATATGAAAATATTGTCTCTAATGGCGGATAATAAAATCAGTTTCGATCGTATTGCGTAACTGTTTTATTATCCTGCAGTGGCATTAGCCATAGCAGTACCATAGATAATGCAACTGTATTGCTAAAATTGGAATTATAATGCACGTGGTCACATTGAAAACAAAGGTAACTGAAACTTTGTATACAAAGAGAAAAAAGTACAGCTTTCCCTGTGCACCCCAGAAAGGCACGTGAGGGAGTGAAAGTATGATCCACTCATTCTTGATCTCAGCACTAGGTGGAGGTAAGTGGTCAGCTTCAGTCTCCGGACGCTTTGACCCCAGGGAAAGCGCCCCAGGTATGCACTGAAGTGGAGTCTGGGTGGATCCCAGAGCCGGTCTGGACACTTTGGAGAAGAGAAAATGTTTTTGCTCCTGAAGATAATCGAATAGCTCCTCCTTGGTTGTCCAGCCCTGCGGCTAATAATCTAGACCGACTACGCTATCCTTCTCCTGTATTCTACGGGTATCTGTCTTACACTACCACACTCAACGTTCCCTTTAACCCTTTAAGGACGAAGCGAATCTGTTTTATATAAGGACTCAGTGCGTACCGCGCTGTAAACACTCTCCACTTCGGTTATAAAAACCAATCTCTTAATGTCTTATAAGGCAAAAGTTGCTGTTTGTTCTGAGATCCGTACAAAACACATAAACGCAATGTGGGCACCACGTAGAATTTTTTAATGTTAAACCTGGTGGTACGAAAAGTTACCGCTAGGCTGTAAAAGGTTAAGCTGCGCGGGTGCGCGGCCTCGCAGTAACTGAAATGCTCCCGCGCCAGACTGAATTGTTGCCGCGCAGCTGGAATTTTTCAATTTTCATTGCAAATATTCTTATTACGGTTACTACAAACAACGTCTAAAAGTGCCGCGCAGTCGTCAGGTCGTGTAACAATCTTCTGCTCAGAGCAGTAACAGGTCCGCGCAGCTTTAAAAAAAATTAGAGGGAATGTTTACTGCACTGTGCCTTAAATTTTACTTCTAATTTTACACTTCAGTCACGTAAATGCTTTTACCTTAAATGGGGGGGGGGGGGCCCCCCCGCGAAAGGACACAGGCTGTGCGTCATCACGCTATTTGTGGTGGCGTTCATGTGCCGATATGTTATCACCTTCTGTAATAACTTCAAATTAACTGACCGTATTTCATGTAATGAACTATGGCAATCCCAGCTGTTGGAAGGCAAGGAAGGTTGTAACACTAGGACGCTTTCGCCCCATAAAGACAAATCACTAATGAAGCGGAAGTCAAATTTATTAATCGGCTAGGTGATAATTCGACATTGGATATCCCGCATACGCAGTCGCGTGAGTTAGGATTTGAAGTATGCCTTACGAGAGTGCAGATAATTCCACGTGCATACCTCGTGAAAAAGAGACACCAAGTGTCCCTCTGCAACCCGGAACAACCATCGCTCGACGCTCCTCTCCCAGAAATCACACCACTTTCAGAACCATAAATAAAGAATATGGCTGGCTTTTGAAAAGCGCCAAAATCGGATGACATTCGGGTCACAAAGAACTAGTCTGATTTCCATTGGTTGTTCCGAAATGTATCCTTGTTCAAATCATTTCTCTAACTCTTTACAACCGAAAGATAGCGTAAGGTTCCCATCAGCACACGCTTCCGTTAATCCGCCTCTGTCCTTCGGAATCACGGACTCTCCTGGACAAAGAGGCGCCCTACCGTCAGCTATGCCGACGTTCCCACGCTAGTTACTAGAATTTTCCGTATCTAAAATTTAAACAAAATCAAACTGACTAAAACCGAGACGCATGCTGTACAACGGCCCTAATCACAGGTCTTATAGACGTAACTAGCTTAATATGTCAAATCTCTAGTCAGCTTCCTGTCTCAGAGGGGCCCGTTCTTGGGATCGAACCAAGTACGAGCTGTCCCAATCAGTTTAAAGTAATCCGGATTGCGTTACCGGAATGATTATGACATTGCTTACTGTAATTCTTCTGCCATTTCATAACACAGATCGTCGTTGTTCTGTCTACTGTCAGGATCCTGTCCCATGGATATTACTATTAGTGTAACGACTACGAAAGGAAAAAGGCCTCTAATGCCTATGCAATAGCCTACAAAGGCAAATAGTTATTGGCATTGACGATTTTGGCAACGAACAAGTAATGTATTTTATCGATAATTTACTACGCAATTACAGACCCTTCCACTGTCTTCAAATAACGACCGACAAATCGGATATTTTTCACAACATTTGAAAGTTTCAATAATTGAATTGAATTCAAATCAATTAATGTTTATTAATGTTCCGAGTCAACAGCCAGTTGGCCAATTACAGAAAGAACACAACACACATAACAACGGAAAATGAACTGGACATAAATGAAACACACAACAAAGAAAAACAAGCAAATAATATAATACTTAAATAATTAATTACAATTATAAATAATAATTATTATTATTATTTCACAAGAGCGCGCATAATACAGAGACAATACACTGCCTGATAAACTTGCCTCTAACATTCACTTACATAATTACTCTCCTATTTGTGATGTGTGATCAGTGTCAAATGAAAGCGTAGTGGCTTTTGCAGAGTTCACTATCAAGAAAGTAAATTTATCATTTTTATTGAGGCAAACACACAGCCCCACCTCCTCTGACACACTACCTTCACGCGCAATATAGCGACCATGACTCTGGCTGTAATAAATCGGGAAATATTATTCAGTCGGCCCTCTTCAACTGACGTCAGTTAATGATATACAGACTGCAACGTCAGTGTATTACACATAACATTTTTACTTCTTGGATGGACGATTGATCCATCAAAAGACTTCTAGACAAGCAGAACGACACAAACAAATGAAGACAAACACATACACCCCTAGCAAGCTTCAACCCCCAATTAGAGTAATAGAACTGACAATAACCAAGCGCTTAATTTGAGACTAGGTGGATAACATTTTGCTACAACAATTTTTGAGCACAAATATGTTCCTTTACAAAAAAAAAAAACTTTACACCATACGAATATTTCGGGGCAAATAGGGCGCCACTAAACTTACACCCAGCTAATTAAAATTTTCAAATTTCACGTAAAATCCTAACGGTATACAACCACAACAAATAACAGAATAGAAGGGAAATTAATATACGTCTTCGCGATGTTGCATTTGCGTTGCTAGGTGCACAGAGTAAGTCCTGCTGTACCAAATAACATTTCTCAAACCAAAAAATATGATTAGTGTGGGCAAAAAAAAAGTGTTGCTATGTGATTTGTATGGTATGAATTATGTTTTCCCGAAATTGGCAATTCTCTGTAAACAGCTGGAAAAGATAATGCACTACTTAAACCAAAATTTGTGGTCTAATTTTAGTGTCCTCTCCCCACGGGGTAACTTATTAGAACAGATGTTTGAACATGTGTCAAACAAAAGATAACAGGTTACATGCAAACACTTTTAGCCGCCAAACCAAACCATTTACAAGGACACCATGAATCTCTGTGCAGACCATAATCACCACCATTACATTGGCCTGTCGCATCCCTTTCTTTGTTACACAAATACATCTGTTTGTGTGTTTACATACGTTTCAGTCCCATCTGCGATTGACATATTCTCAAAGCTATTTGTACCAGCAGTTTTTAAAATAGTACAGCGTCGAGTATCTTTGAGCGTACATACTATCAACCGTTTGATCACACTTTCAAATCGAATTGTGCATTCGAGTATAACAGAAGTACCGGTACATGCAATGGTATCAAAGACAGAACATACCGAGTTTGTTCAGTCGGGTTCTCTGACGCAAACGAGGCAGTGATGTCGGCAGTGCAGATGTTGGTGATAACAGTGGCGGTACTACTACAATTAAAATAGCAATTACCACCACCACCACCACCACCACCACCATCACCACCACCACCACCACCACTGAGGACTTCATGTACCAGCAACGATCAAAAATTTTCTTCGGACGGTGCCCGGTTCGAAATTGGGCTGGGACCTGGGATACTACTAGAATTCGTTTGTAATTTTCCTCAGTCCTTCTTGAAAAGTGCCGACACAGGGCCTCTATTAGGCCACGATCATTGTTTTCCAAATCCGTTTCAATTCATCATTAACCGGTCAGCCAACCACTGGACGCCATACGAGCAAGCAGTATGATGTACTGACAGCATCATACAATATGGCACAAAATTTATCATCATCACTATTGTCATTAATGATAATAGTCACTCAGCTGGCCAGGAGAGCCCTAGACTCCTATGGACCCTATCCTTCTTCATTTAATTCCACCATAGATCCTCACATCCCACTTTTTACAACCCCTATACACGTACATTTCCACCTAGATCCTAATTTACCAAATGGCAGCTTCGTTTTGAACTACAATGTTACATGCATTTCTCACCTTATTCATGCGCACTGCATGCCCCACCCATCTCATCCTCCTACATGTTATCGTCACAATAAATTCTGGTGAAACGCAAGAGCTATAATGAACCTGACTGCAGAATTACTTTGCAGACGCACGCAAGAACATACATAAGTAAAGTTTTCCTGTGCAAGACTTGAAGGTATATTGGGAAGTACAGGCATCACTCCACTCATTCCTAAACTCCGCCCTATATGGAGGTAAGTGGTAGGTTTCACACATCCGCCTCTTTACATCCAGAGAAATGACCACAATTACACATTAAATTTGAGGTTGGGTGCGTCCCACAGCCGATACGGACGTTTGGAGAAGAGACAAATTCTGGTCCCTACCAGGAATGGAGGCAAGGCCCTCAGTTGCCCAGCCCAGTTGAAGTCTCCACTTCAACTGTCCGTTATGCAATTAGAGTACAGAACTATAAATTTTAAAGAAACTCCTAATATCAGAATTCACCAAATTCCTTCTAGCTGTTCCCGCATCATAACAGCAGACAGAAGTCAGATACAGGGAGGCTAACGGGCGCACTTAAGCAACTTTTTGTTGATAAAATGTTGAAGACAGTGGAAACACAAATCGTGTTCGGAAAGCTTCCCAGTGACATCCAGTTTCTGAATCACAAGCATATGGTGTTTGCAACGAACTAACAATTCAGTGACGAACAAGGGTCGCACCACTAAAATCGAAAGGACATGGCGGACTGGGCAGGCAGGCGGTTGGCAGGGATAGCAGGCAACAATGGCAATTCAGGGGGATGTACTAAATATTGTGTGAGTACCATGAAGCACAGATCTAGTAGCAGGTCAACAACAATGGCGTTACTTCGATGTCCTCTTGTACAAGATAAATGATGCATGGAGAGATATCATGTAACATGAGGGCGATGGCATATTGCGACGCACGTACGTATATTCTATAACGTTAACTCTACTCTCTTCCTGGTATCACGTTAGGGACACTAGGTTTTAGAAATTAAATTTTGGTGCAAGCAAGAACTTTAAAATGGGAAAGAACTAAAAGTTCAAAGCGAATTAAATACAACGAAATGACTCGTTTATGCATTAAGTACTGAGACAACAGCAACCGGAGTTACAAATTTTGTTTCTTTAAAAACATCCTTTTCGATTATTTTAAAGCCACGTCTTGAAATTTCAAAGGCGTTCACCAATTAAATATTTCAAAATGTTGCCTCAACAACTTGTATCTAATTGATGCCAGTAAACTTTGACAAAAAATCATGTTCTTCGCCAGAACTAAAAGCTTCTTTATAACTCAACCCACAAGCCAGAATTCTTTACAGCCTATTCACAGTTTTACGGTAAAAATAGGCCTACCTCATTTTTACTTTTCCAGGTGTTGAACGCTGACAAATCAAGTGGTAGGGCCTAAGTAGATTAGTTCGAAAAGAGAGAAAAGTAGCTATTGCTGTGATCGCAAATTTCTTTCGCGTGATAAAATCTTTTAAATAGAAGCTTTTTCTCTTGCTGATTCTTAATTACTTCGAAGGCGATAAAAAGAACATAACAGTCGGTACTGTACGCAGGAGAGTCGAATACATTCTAAATGACAAAACTTGGCAGGATTTCGTACATTCAACGACATACTTTTTTAAATTTTAAAATTTCTTCAGTGGGAGGTAAGTTTTTAAATTTGAGGGCGTCTAAAAATCTGTGTCCAAACCATTACCAAGTAAGCGCAAAAAAATCTCCATCTCCAAAACATTAGTCATGGGACAGTAAACACAAAGATAGCAACAAACTAGACTCTGAAATTTAAGATTATTCCATTATAAGTTGGCAATAAAACACAGCAGAGCACGGAACTGCCCTGACTTGCAGAAACGACTTAGAAGAATGTGTGGACCCGGAGTGTGTGACCGGGCTTACAAAAGAAGAACACAGTGAAGAGACAAACGTTTTTCATAGAGTACATTTCGGTTTCATGTTTATTTCTATATGTTAATACAAAAAAAATTACCTTTGAATATTGACAGGACCTGTTGTGATATAGGCTATATATTTTCTTTGATCAAAACATCTTAATAACTAAGAACGCGATGATGTGTCACGACACGAAGAAATATGTAAAACCCACGCATTTCTTCCCCATACCTTCGCATTTTCGTACAGTCATCTTTAAAAAATTAAATCGATAGGCAAGATCCACATCGAATGGCGTTGTTATGACAAATATGAGGAGTTAATAGCATTAACTTAAAATGCTAGGTATAGATGAGAATTTGAGGATAAAGAAATGCCCGCCCCTTTTTGAAGATTGGTATAAATATCGCAGCTTCAATAGACCCGATGTGTAGGTGGATTTATACTCTTCTTTTACCACTGACTGAGTGATTGATTGATTTATTGATTGAAGGATTAATCAATCCATCTATGGGCTAATGGTCGACTGACATGCACTGTCATTCGCGACTGTCAAAACGTTGAATAGTAATTCTGAAACAAGCGTAAACACAGTTTTGGAGCGCTTTCCTTCACCGCAGGTGTAATGGTTCCACTATAGTCACTGTCATCAGAGCGTCATTTTTGACAACTAGGAGTACTGTGGAACTGCAGAACAATCTTAAATTCTAGACAGTATCCCACCTTAATTTACGGAAATGAAACTTGTTTTAGAAAAGGAAGAAAAAAGCAGGATTAAGAGATGAAATGAAATTCTTAAAAATGTCCAAAACAGTACCCAGTTGGAAGGAACGAAAAATGGCGACAGTACAGAAGACTTAAATATACGTTTTTATATCTACATAAGATAAGGTGTTTGTGCGTCTGCTTGTGGCATCCATAGCTCATTACAAAACTGAAAGAAGTTTGAAATTTTGGCAGTAGTTTTAGGACGACTATGGGATGTGACGTGCCAACTACAATCAAAATCAAGGTAACTACGCTTCGGTCGGCATTGTAGCAGCCTACTTCGCCGATAACGTCTATCAAAGTGCCTTGTAAAGAAACTTCAAACTCGTTAGATGAATATTCAGTAAAATTTTTATGTCACAGTACCCCGCTACGGCTATGATATGTAGGAACAGCTACATTGATGTAGGATCCGTGTAAATTATGGCTAGAGACGGGAATTGTCAAAATCTCCACCTGAAATTCCGAGGATCTTTATATTGGTATATCATAAGACAAAATAATTTCACACAGATTAAAATGTATACAAAACCTACAGAGACTGACAGAAAAGTTCTGATTTACTGTGTACCACAGAAGAAATCACTGCAGGCGCCAAACGCTGGGTGTAAAACTCTCGTAAACCTATTCCTCAGAGGGATAAAATAAACGCGTACAGGGCAGCAAGGGGGGTTTCGCGTTAAGGTATCAGAGATTTTTCAGGAAATATTATGACCATCACAATCTGCGGCAAGTAAGAGTTCACTGCCACGCCCTGTAAGTGAGCCCAACGACAGAATGTATGAAGTTCTGAGACTCCCTAAAAAAAAAAAGACCACAATATAAACCCCGACATCACTAACTTATGATATCAAAAGCTTATTCAAAAGATACGGCATTTTGATGTTGATTATTGACCCAGTTTCTGTAAAGCAGTTAAAAATAGCGGACGTGCGGTGTGGGGCTACAGTATTCAAAACCTTGATACACTACAGATTTGTCACCAAAACCTTGATACACTACAGATTTGTCACCAAAACCTTGATACACTACAGATTTGTCACCAAAACCTTGATACACTACAAATTTGTCACCAAAACCTTGATACACTACAGATTTGTCACCAAAACCTTGATACACTACAGATTTGTCACCAAAACCTTGATACACTACAGATTTGTCACCAAACCTGAATCGGAAACTTCAAGCTAGAGATAATTGTCGCCATTAATCGATAATGAATTTTTTCATTAATTAGTCAGTTATTAAAAGACGCTTTTCAACTGCTTATGATATGCAGCGTCCAACAGTAGGATGTTTTGTGAATGCTGATTTGAAAAGAATGTGGAATGGGGACGTTGCCTAAGTGAATCCACGAAGAAACTCAAGTATGACAGCCGGCTTCAGGACGAAATTTGAAACCACAACTTCTTGAATACGAAGGTCGCGTCACTAGTAACTTCAGATAGGCGGACATTAATTAGTTGTCATTTAGTCGAAAAGACGTTGCATGTGTCTAGTTTCGTCTTCCTCATTAAACTGCGTACAGGCAGCTATTTTCTAAAACTTAAAACTCAAAGACTGTGTCACACAGCCTAGCATAACCCTTTTTCCATTGATTTATTTACTGTACCCACAGTTATGTTTAACGTTCCAATACTCGCATTTGGAAGCCAAAGACAGTCATACGATACAGGTCAACAACAACAACAACAACAACAACAACAACAACAACAACAACAACGACGACGACGACGACGACGACGACGACGACGGCAGCGGCGGCGGCAGCGGTATAAAAGTACAGTCGAACCCGGTTATAACGATCGGTTGATACGACACCCTGCCTATAGCGTCAAATATTCTGTGGTACCAATTATTTCGCCACTATTAACCATAACATTATTCTCCTCGGTTATAACGACACTTGTTTATAACGAAACAAAGTATTCAGTCCCTCTCATGACGTTATAAACGTGTTCGACTGTACATGAAAAAATTTTCTGCTAGTGATGGACGTTACAAATTACTCTTCAAAAACGCCCTCCGTATTCAGAACACAACGCAATGGTGGCGATGGAGGGAGGAGTCTACTCTCTGCCCTACGTTACCCCTAGCATTATTGTGTGAATTCCAGTCAGTAACAGAGATTTGTTTGCACTCACCGGAGGTTACATGATATGAAATTGTGTAGAGAGAAGGAGTCTCCAGGAACGCCAATTCGGCCCTTTGTCAAGAGATCAACAGGAATACCAATAAACAGCTCGTGGCTGTTGTGCTAGAATGACATTTTGTATTCGCTCTTATACCAACAGACACTGGTTTAACAAAAATTTAAGAATATTATACTAAATTAACACTGGTTGTTTCTCATTCTGTTCTTTCTCATTTACCTTTCATTACTTCCAAAATAGTTACCAATTACCATCAACACAACTAATTTACTATGTTATGTCTGTGTGTGTGTGTGTGTGTGTGGCTACATGTTTCGGCCACTAATGGTTGAAACATACAGCCGCACGTCGATATAAGAAAATAAATCATTTGTGTTGGTTGATGTTAATTGATAAATATTTTGTAATATGTACAACACAACGGGGCGTCCAAGACAAATATTTCATAACTTCACTATTGTAGCCACCAAAGGTGGCTCGAGACAAACGAGGCTTAAACCAAACACTAAAACTAGAGGTCTTCTAGTTTCAAGTTAGCATAGGTTACTCAAATATTTCATGACGCTATATCAACTGCCGCTGTTACCCACCGTCCAGTGACACAAAGTGTAGGTTACTTGCGAGCAAGGAATCGGAACATGGGCAGTTGTAATCCTGAAAGAACTAAGGGAACGCACAGAAAACCACAGTCAGGTTAACAGAGATCCTGGTCAGGATTCGAACCGGTTTACCTCCTGAATGCGAGTAAGCGAAAATCAACTTGATCTGTTACTTTGACAAATACGAGAATTCTGGCTGTTCGCAACCGTCAACACAGTCAATACCAAATAACAACTATCGCAGTTAAGTAAAATTTTCGTAGTACCATTGCTTACACACACGAAGTAATTCGTAATGGGCACAGTACCATGACTCGGTTTTTTGGGCCTCGTTTATGATGGCGGGTTGTAATACGTTGTTGGCATAGGTGAGGCCATAGGTAAACGACGCTTTATAGTCGGCATTCTATCTATTTTCCTACACGTCTACTTTGAAACCACTCAGTCTGCTATTTAGTCTACAAAAGGGCACAGAAAGACTCAACACGCTGAAGTTCGTTCAGATTCACTCGTGCAGAAGGCAGCTGTTGCATAAACGTATTTATAGGCTTATCCGGACATACAGAAGCCCACAAATACCGCTGTAAGTGCTTATAAAATCACTCACTGCTCAATCACTGACCTACATTTTCAACATTTCCTTTAAAGTATGCACCAGTTCATATCCTTTGCAGTCAGACAAAACGACTGTTATACACCTTCTTCACAATCCAGCCAAAATACTTCTATGCGGGTATGCAGTAAGTAAGGGAACGTGGGTTCCCACCTTTCTGCTGTAGCCTATATCGATGACAGTAACTGCGGTACACGGGAATTCTTGCGGAAAATTAAAATCGTATCAGTCGCTACTCTAATCAGTAGCCCGTACAGCACAGTCCACTAGAACATTAACTCTTTCTTCCGCACATATGATCATTCGGAGACGCCATCGCTGAGGCGTGGTTTCCACCAACTGGTATCACAGATTAACACAGTCACATAATCTCATTCAAGTTAACGTTTATAGACCACTTTATTCTACACCGAAATATAATCTTACGGTGTCATCATGTCGGTGGCTCTATGCACGTAATAACGTTTTAAGCATTTTAAGATTCTAACTACGGAAATATGGGATATCATATCACAGACTAACTCCTTAATTTTAACCGCTGTAACTCATCCAGTCTCATTTGAACAAACTAAATAATTTCCAAGGAACTTTATATAAGCAATATAATACAATTAGCATTACTCTGTCTTCATATTTATTCAGTTTTGTGTGATGGATAATAAGAAAGTGGCAGCCATAAAACTTCTGAGGTAACAGCGACTGCACAGCCGCTTAATGTAGGGTCCTTACATGTTGTGTGCTAATAGAACTGTAACTGTGGCAATGGAAAGTGTTACACTTCTGTTAGAGTAATCTTTTGTAGAACGTAAAACAATACTGTGGCTACGCGGAATCAGATGAGTGTTATTTCATTCCTCACATTTAACCAACTCAGTAAGAGCCATCTTATAAAATAATATAATACAATTTGTTTACTTGTTGACTGTCCAGTACATATTTCAACGGACGTGCCTGTTATACCATGTTTTCCGCAGTATATCCCTTATGTTAACCGTTTAAAGACGAAGCCTATCTGTTTTATATAAGGACTCAGTGCGTACCGCGCTGTAAACACTCTCCACATCAGTTATAAAAACCAATCTCTTAATGTGTTATAAGGCAAAAGTTGCTGTTGGTTCTGAGATCCGTACAAAACACATAAACGCAATGTGGGCACCACTTAGAATTTTTTGATGTTAAACATGGTGGTATGTAAAGTTACCGCTAGGCTCTCAAAGGTTAATCTTACTAGCTATGTGGTTAATCATATATGACCTTTCAGTTAATATTAACCACTGTGGTCAACAGCAACTTAGTTGGTCGTCAACGTTTTACCAAATTTATTTTGCCTTGCATGGGCAAAATGAAAGAACGTTTTCCAAGTACGATATGTATATAAATGTTCAAAAAGTAGCATTCCAAACAAAGTAACAGAATATTCCTTTGTTAGCATACGCATTAAGCGGAAATGTGCATTGAAAATACCGACTGAAGTAGGAGCCCCACTGGTGGGGGGAGGACGGGTGGAAGGGTCGCTAAACTCCTGCCTCATAGGTCTCAACGCAAAACCCAGAACGTTTCTCTTTTACAGGAATAAGCAAGAGCGATTTCCCAGCTACACACACAGAAGATGAAGAGAGGATGCCGTCTGGGGATGGGACGAAAATCAGGAGGGTGTTTCCATGGATACAGAAGGGAAGGAGTGTACACTCAGCCAGTGTGTGTGTGTGTGTGTGTGTGTGTGTGTGTGTGTGTGTGTGTGTGTGCAAATAGTTCGATTGAGTCGACGGTTGAAAATGCAAGGTAACTATCCCAGGCTGAATTCATAAAGCTATTTCAAAAGGGGTTTAAAATACAACAGCTAAGGTCTCCAATTATAATTTTCAACCGTCAAGGAACTCGACAGACAATTATGAGCGTAAGGCTGTCAACGGAAGGTAACTAAAGCAGCATAATGGGTTCGTAATTTTGCTGAGAAATCTCATGTGGATAAATGAATGAACTATTTCAGATACCAACAACAGCTTAATACATACTGGGTTATAAAATAAATACACTGGAGATATTGAATTTAATTTTTAGTGTTACTACACATTTAATGCTTCATAGGTCTAGCCCCGTCTCATACATCAGTGCGCCACACATTGTATGAAGATTCGTAAAGAGCAACACTAAATACCGTACACAAATGTAAGGACGCTTCATACACGCATAATCACAAAAAATTACTTAAAGTAAGTAACGTTTCAATGCTGACAAACGTGCATGTCAAGCTCGTCTTTTAGGTGAAAGGGAACGAAAAATGCATTGCGGGCCTCCCAGAAAATGATAACACACAACAATTGAGAGTAACTGACAAAGAACCCCTAACGTTTTCTTATACAAGCCCCCCCCCCCCCCCCAGAAAATACTCCGTCTAGTGAAAGTGTAAAGGTAAGTGGATCTTCTAGGCATTGTGATTCCCAATAAACTATGCCTACTTTAATATTTCGCGGTCATTTTATATATAAATAAAGTGTTAATATTAATATTAAACATTATATTTATTTAAATCTTACGCAAAAAAAATAGCTATGCTCCCCAAACACAAACTTCACCATGGAATGATCATATTACCATTTGTCGCTTTTTCTTGATCAAAATCGGTTTCTCCGCAGAAGCTAAATATTGGAAGACTGTGCCGTAAGTAAATATTTATTCAGAAATGTTACTGTTATTTGCTCAGTGTGATAAGGCAATGTCAGAACATACCACGCTGCAAGGTCGGACTGGGAGCAGCTGCTTCAGTTTCTGAACGCTAGAAGTCTTCACGGTAAGAATTCTGTCACGAACAGAGAACTTACAAAATTTGACATTATGCAAACCACAGAAGGTTTCTATGTACAAACAACATTGATTAAATGAAAGCATTCTCATAAATGTTTGGTTGTAATATTCGACTCCTCGAGTTGTAACTATAAGCCGTAAGACATGGTCCTTTGTCTGAGGCGCATTTGTTACACACATGTTTCAATACTGTATCTGCTCCAGGGAGTCAATGACTGTACGTCGTTTATCAGCAACTATTTGTATCATTCTACGTTCGACAATAGCGGTAGCGGCCACTATCGAGCTCCAAAACCTATGAATACCAACCTTGCACACGCACATTTCCTTCTAATTTCTATCTTCCATGTCGGCCCGGATAACATCAATCTCTTCTACATTGGGCATGGGGGCTCTTTTCGGCGGGTGCGGTGTGGCGTGCACCTCCCAGCCCCATATAGCGCCGAGGTTAGAAGTAAGTAGAGTTAAGAGTATACTCCCACTAAGAGTATACTTCCACTAAGGGTATACTTCGACTAAGAGTATACTTCCACTAAGAGTATACTTCGACTGAGAGTATACTTCCACTAAGAGCATACTTCCACTAAGAGTATACTTCCACTAAGAGTATACTTCGACTAAGAGTATACTTCCACTAAGAGTATACTTCCACTAAGAGTATACTTCCACGAAGAGTATACTAAGAGTATAAAAGACTTTTACCTTCTATCTTCCATTCTTCCTTGCTTTCCTCCCACCTTTTCTTCTTTCCGACATTTACTTCTTTATTATTTCCCCTATAATTTGCTTCATTTGTTTATATTTACTATGTTTATTATACTATAATTCTACCTGTTGTTTTGTATGGTTGTGAAACTTGGTCTCTCACACTGAGGGAAGAACAAAGACTTAGGGTGTTCGAGAATAGGGTGCTGAGGAGGATATTTGGGCCTAAGAGGGAAGAGGCGACAGGGGTGTGGAGAATACATAACGAGGAAATTAACGACCTGTACTCATCACCAAATATTTTTCGGGTAATCAAATCAAGAAGAATGAGACGGGCGGAGCATGTAGCACGTATGGGGGAAAGAGAGATGCATACAGGATTTTGGTGGGGAGACCTGAGGGAAGGCGACCACTTGGGAGACCCAAGCGTAGATGGGAGGATAATACTAAAATGGATCTTCAAGAAGTGAGATGGGTGGGCATGGACTGGATTGAGCTGGCTCAGGATAGGGACAGGCGGCGGGCTCTTGTGAATGCGGTACTGAACCTCCAGGTTCCATAAAGTGCGGGGAATTTCTTGACTAGCTGAGAAACTGTTCGCTTCTCAAGAAGGTCTCTGCTCCATGGAGTTACTTAGTTCGTTAGTTAGTTAGTTAGTTAGTTTATATTTTCCCTCTCTTTCCCTTCTTTTTACTTTCATTAGCTTTATATTGTGTTTAATAATAATGGCACCAGTCAAAGCTTTGGACAGGAGAGACACAAAATTTGATAACGTTAAAACGAAAAACATACATTTTTTCTTCGTCCTAATGCAATCACCTCAAATGTTTTCGCTTGCCAGACAGAAGTTTACAATTAGATGCTATCCCCGTGCAGACGCGAACATGTTAGGCAAAATATTGGTCAGACTCTTCTTAAAGTATGACTTTGTCGGATGGCAATAATTTTCACAATGGCTTTTCATTATCAAACAAAGGGCATTTTTACTCGTACAATGCATGCTTCCAAGACGGTTTCGGTGTCAATCGATAATGGATAATAAATGGATTCTACATTCAGATTATGGTTGAGATGGTTTGCGTGTGCGTCAAGAAAACTGTTTTATGACTGTTTATTTAATACTTACAGACTTATGGGAAAACATATTTGTTCGCGAAAGTAATTACGAAAATATACTACATGTTCACATCTGTTGTGTATCATCTTTTTCGGTGGTCTATGCTTTCCATTTTTCTGCTCTGAAAATCTGACATCCATCTAATTCCTGTTTATTGATGTATCGAATATAGGTGACATCAAAGTGGACGACAGATGCATGATGAACGAATATGTCTGTGTGCCTGCGTGCGTGCGTGCGATCAGAGAGAAATAGCAAATAATAGTGCGGCCGGACAAGCTGGAACTGCTAGATAGGAGGAAAAAAATTGTAGCAGTAATACGTGTCTTCCCATTTACACCCTGCAGCACAGAGCTTTTAACAGACTCAAGAACAATCGCGTGGCTATTGAGCCAAAAACCGGCAAGACTCAGACTGTGTAACCGTCCTCTTTACCCGGCAGCACAGCAGCATGCAAGCTTCGTACCAGCGTTTTCACTGGGTGCAAGGTATCATGAAAAATAAGGGTCTTTAAAACCAGCGGTTTCTTGTACAGCTGCACCTGTCCTCAGCAAACACTTGCCATTTCGCCTTTCGTCACATTCTCCTTTGCAATTTTGATCACCAGAAGTAACCGAATGTAAAAGCAGCAGCAGCAGCAGCGAAGACGACAACAGTAACGACGACGACGACGACAATAACAACAACAACAACAACAACAACAACAACAACGACGACGACGACGACGACGACAACGACAACAACCGTAAGAAGGGTGACGATGGCGGTTATGATATCTGAATATTTCACGCCCGTAACGGCTCTAGGGCGGTCGGCGTGTCCTAACGAATCGGTATTGATATCGTCCCATAAGGAGTAGCTTATGGGAAGTCGTTAAGAAATGAACTGCTGAACTCACCTCAGTCCAGTCATGAAACTGAATGAAAAGAAACACACCGCCACTTATGCCACGCTGTATCTTAATCAATGCTTCGAATTTGTGGAAAAGGTCAAATGTTTGGAAATGGCGATAACAAATCAAACTACATCCACAAACATATTAACAGCATATTAAATTCGTGGAATTTTTGCTACTATTCGGCTCAGAACTTTTGTCTCCTCGCTTCCTATCTAGAAATGTAAAGAGTCAAATACAACCATATTCATATAATACAATTTTACCCGTTATTTTGGACAGATAAAAAACTTGCTCTGTCACCCAGTCCAGATCACTTGAATTGTAGAGCTAATGATCCAACGCCCCACATGCCTTCATAGCGTGCAGATGGGCAACTTATCCGATACATTACTGATGTCCGCAATACAAATTTATTGATAAATAAAAAGTCCAGATAGAAATCGGATAAAGGATAAATGAATATAAAAGCTAGAGGCTAGGGTAAACACTAAAGGTAAAGAAGAATTATAGTCAATTTATTAGACCAACGAAATGCACACAATTGTCCATGTATATTACATAGGCCTATATGGCTCCGACATGCTTCCGCGTTCAGAACACCATCTTCATTTGTGCATTTCGTTGGTCGAATAAATTGACTATAATTCTTCATTACAATGCACGGACTATACGGCCTTAAAACTACAGGTACAGCTGTCTCTGTATTTGACATGAAGGCGTATAGGGAGAGTTGAAGTTTAGTTCCACTCATTCTTAACTTCGGCACTAAACGCAGGCGAGCCCCGCCCACTTTTCTCTTAACGACAGGCCCCCAAATCCGGTTTGGACATTTTGGAGACGATAAAAATTTATTTCTCTTGCTGGGACTCGAACCTCAGATCGTGCAGCCCGTAGCCTAGTCACTCCGAAATCCTGAATAATTCCTCTCAAAAAAGCTACCGCTACGAGTTTCTCGACAATGAAGTGCGTGTGAGGAATAGAAATGTCGGACAGGTTCCTCTTAAAAACGCATTTCACTATGTACATACCCGTCTAGACGCGTAACAAGACACTTGACAAGTCTGACAGTTACCCTGCACAATTCAAAAACTTCAAGACTGAAATTCAAATAAATTACATATAGTCGCTTCCTTCCGCACACAGCACAAACTCCGAATCCAGTACCAAGAAAAGTCGAGTAATATTGTTTAGTGAGAATCACATGAGTCACACAAATGCGTACTTCTTAAATACTGCAGCGCGTGGTACACATAGTTACCATTCGGCTTTAAATTGTTAAAGCGCTTCGTAACACCAATGTTCAGCACACTAATTTTTGTCTTCTAAACAATTAATTACTGATTGTCTAGTAGTTGGACGGTCGTATTTGAACACTGCAAGCTAGTACCAAACACATATTTTGGGCACTGTGGTGGGAAAATTCAGTACAATTAATTTATTCGAAACTTGCTTTCTTAACATCAGCTTTAATATTATCATTCCATTCCTCAATTATTCAACAGTATTCCTCAGTAATATTCTGCCATCAGTTCATTTTTCTCCCTCCGAGTTGCATGCCCTGTCCATCAACAACAGAAAGGTAAACGGTTAACTTAATAATTCGTCGCCCTACAATTTCTGCATTATGTACTAGTACTGTCAGAGATAATAACATTGCCTAATTTTTTTTTTAATGTTTGCACTTTACAGTCTCCACTGAGGGTAAAAGACCGTGTTCCAACCACGTAAGACAACGGATAGAAATAACTGAAACCTGTGACAGATTACACTAAAGTGATTACACCGTGGTAGAATAAAAGCTGCCACACCTCCAATAACACAACAGTGTTCAATTCCTAGCCTCCATTTCGCAGAAACTTCATCGATTACGCACCGAAATTCATATAAATGTTATATTCCCATTTTCTTTTGGTCTTCCCAGTTCACTGAAAAGCATTTATTGTAAGAAGCCATTTACTTTTCAAACTCCAGTTCTTATGACCTTCATATGTCTCTTCGGTGAACCCACAAAATTTGACAAACTGAGAGTTTTCTTGAAAATTTTTTACACAGAATATTTTAAGGGTAAAGGGCTTTTAGTAAGGTGTTACATCTATTAAACAACGCGCACAAAGCACACTAATTGGTCCATCTAAACCTTCAGCAATTTTCAGCTTTTCATGGGAAACGTTTTGGAATCAGTGTATTAATGCAAAGAAAATATAAACTTAAGGGATTTCACAGAACTGAATGGTGAAATAATAACTAAACAGCATGTGTGAAAACCATGAAAACGAAGTCATAAACTGAGCTGAGCTTAAATCTTGTTGAAACTCACCACAAAGTGATAGTACCGGGAGCAAGCCTTTCACCTGGCCGTCCGTTCCTGCGAAAGAAGAATACGTTCCTGAAATAAAGACATTGGATTTAGACTTCATGTGAATGTACATCATGATTTTGAAACTCAACCTTCTGAAATGAACAACATAGAATTAGGAGTACCAATTTAAAAAAAAAAATAAACATTTCTGATAAAGACAAGTCAACTGAAATGCGCACAACAGTCAAAACTTAAGTCCGTAACGGTAAATATAACGAATTCACCATCAAAATGAGAATATTTCGGATATTTTTATGTTGTTTTTCACAGTTCTAGGGGCGTATGATTACACATGCTCTCAGGTTACTACGTTAATCAGTAACAGTTTTGCCTTCACATTACAAGTACGAAGAACTGCTGTTTTGGAATTAAAACGTGGATTTAAAACATGGTGTTAGTGCGACCTCCAGCTACAAGATCTGCGTACCGAGCTTTATGCAAATTGACTATTTTATTCAAAATATGTAGGGGACAGTGCGACCCACAAACACATGCGTCGTCTAATAGCGTCTACCAGTGCAAAATTCCAATTGAAAACGTTAAATGTGCATATAAATTAGGCATTATATTTCAACAAGATGGATTTTTGACTCTGAATAACATACTGCGTTACTGTTGACTAAACAAGGAGTCTTCATCCTTAAAGTCAAATAGAACCACAGTCTTTATTAATTCATCTCTACTTTATTCCTGACTTGTTTCGAAAAGTGGTTTATTATCACGGGCTTCGACTTTTTTATGACTATTGGCACTTGTTTGCAGCATGTAAGTGGAATACAATAATCATAGGATTTTTCATACAAACTGCAACCTCTTTAAAAGGGTCAGCTATTGTACGCCGCTGACATGCTCTTAAACACCTCAATAATTTTAAAAAACACGAAGCCCTTGATAATGAGCCATTTGTTCGAAGCAAGTCGTATATGAATTCGATATTAATAAAGAAAGATAAAAAATGTAAATTTGTCCCCGTCCACGCCATGCAGCCATGGCGGGGGGGGGGGGGGGAGGGGGGTAGATATATAAGCTATCCTCATTCTTAACTTCGGAACTAAATGGAGGAACGTGGTCAACTACATGTCCCAGCCATATTATCCCCGGGAATGAAACCTGGCAATCATTCAATATAAGGCCGGGTGTTTCCCAAAGCCGGTCTGGACTGCTCTGGAGAGGAGAAAGTATCCTTCCTCTGCCGAAAATCGAACCCCGGACAGTGCAGCCTGTACCTAAGTCGCTGTACGGAATATGCTATACTGGATCCTTTAATAAACAAAGATTTCAACTGTAATAGACGGTAAAAGAGATGTGTATGAAGAGGTATTTTGTAACTGCTTATCTGAAGTTTCCACGGTAGTGAAGATTCGTAGGTATTGTGGCTTTACGGGTGCAGTCTAGTAAGTGGGCAACAATATTCTTCCGGGTTATACAATGCCCGATATACTCGAATTGACATCATCAGCGTTGACCAGAAGCTGACAAACATTTGTTATAACTCGTATCACCTACTATTACAACCAAGGTTCTGCACACACACACACACACACACACACACACACACACACATGCAGAACCTTTTACATTCTGAATATATCTGAATAGAATCTGTAGGCCCTCGATCTAAAGCTCTTGATCCTTTGAGCCAATTTCAGAACAGCTTCTCAAAATAGGCAACGGCCAATTTTTACGCAATCTTATCTAACTCACGAATTATTGCCGCTGGAACACCGACGTTTCCATGAGCCTCAGAGCAACTAGACAAACGGTAATAAATAGCTGTCTTGAGGGTTATTGCGCCACGGTGCAAGAAAGCAAAGATTTCAGCCTGGGAATTTGGGGACTAGCCCATTCACACTTCAAAGCAAAGGAAGAAGGGGGGGGGGGAAGACCGTAAGAATGCGAAGCAAAAAGAAGTAACCCTCTCCTAAAAATCTTTTGTGTTTATGGAAGACAAGTATACCGATTTTATATTTGTGTGTGTGTGTGTGTGTGTGTGTGTGTCAAAAGAGAAAGGTAAAGTTTGAATCGGAATACAGGGGCAAATGGCACGTGCCTTTTTACTTCCCTCCACCTCACTCTTCTTTGTCACCGGTTTTCTTCGTTATAAAATGCTATGAAGGGAAACGTCCATTCAAATGAAAATGTGATCCTTTTCAATGGACTCAAGGAAATCGTAACATGTACAGTTATCTGAAAGAAAAATGTTTATTTGAAGGTGCCAGCAGTTGATGGGAAACGAGAATTTTTAATAAATTTATGCGTCGTATCAACAGAATCTCAAGACAATTACTCCCAGTAGAGATTATGACAAATGTAAAACAACTAGAAAATGTGGAATATTTCAACTGTCTGGGTAGCCCGATAACAAGTGATGGAAATCTACATACCAAATCAAATCCAGGATTGCCCCGGCAAAAGCAGGAAGACTCTTCACCAGAAAACTGGGCTAAAGAGTTTAAAAAAGGAACTAATCTACATTTGGAACATAGTTTTTTGATGCTGAAACTTGGACACTTCGAAAAATAGATCAGAAATGCTTGACAGTTTTGCAGTGTTGTGCTGTAGAAAGATAGAGACGATCAGTTAAGAAGTATCACACAGAATCAAGGAGAAAAGGAGCGCCTTTCCTAGAATAAAACGAAAGAAGGTTAAATGGGCTTCTCACACCTTGTGTATCAATTGCCTTCTAACATTCATTATTGAAGAAAAGACAGAAGGGACGAGGAAAGGAAGAGGAAAAAGTATAGGCAGCTACTGGATGACCTTAAGGAAAATAGCGGACATTGGAATTTGGAAGCCGAAGCCCTAGATCGCACTCTCTAGCGAATTCCCTTTGGAAGCAGTTACGGACCTGTCGCAAGACAGGCTATGTTATTACCTGTACATCAACATGCACAGACACAATTTCCTTAACAACATTAATGAAGCGATAATATTTACTAACACATTATTCTTATCTAACGATAAGTACGGTAATGGATGTCCTGAAATCATTGATAAATCACGTGAAAACACAGATTTTTTTATGCTGAACCCAAGACTAGGCTACTTATAAAACGTGTTCAAAACAGTTAAAATTTTAACGTCATTTATTGAACGTGGCTTTCTAAGCAAGAGTTGAAATATCGTCAAATCTGGAATCCTTCGCGAAATTTCATATTTGAGCTTCAATGCGTTTGTCGACCAGCAACCCCTTAACTACAAAATAAAAAAATACTGTACAAAGCTGAATGCATTCTTGAAATCGTTACTGCAATACAGCCTCTTTTATCTGTAAGTTAGAGAAGTACTATGCCTCGTAGCGAAGAAGAAAAGTCCTGGCCCTTTCCGTCAATGTGAGTCCCAGTGACAAGCCTGCGGCCCGTCTATGCGCTAATTGAAATAGCCGGGTTCGTAATTCCTTTGAAAGATGTAAGATTAGTCTGTAAAATACGACTTTGGCGAACATTGAAAATGGCGCATTTTGTAGACGCACTATTCTAGAAGCGCAAATTTAATGCATAACTAAACTATACGATTCCTAAATTGGAAATTCCTGCATGAGGTGTGGAGACACAGGAGGATAAGGGGTGAGGAGAAAGTGGATGAAAAGAAAAATACATACTTTTCGTAGTAAAAAATGAAGGCTAGAGCGCGATATACCTATCTAATGGTGCTTTCAATTGCTAAGATCATGTAGCGTCGGATATAGGAATAAGACCACTTAAAATATCCGGAAGGATAATATTAAAATGGATTTTAAGGACAAGGATGGGCGTAGAATAGATTATCTCACTCAGGATAGGGACAAGTGGCGCGCTGTTGTGAACACAGTAATAAACCTTCACTTTCCATAAAATGCGGGTAATGTGACTTGATGAGGAACTGTTAACTTCTTAAGGATTCTGCTCCATGGAATTCGCTAGTTATTTAATGGGCAGAGAATATGTATGGAATAGAAGGTTTCCAAAATTACGTAGAAAAGAGATTTATGCTTACATTTAGTTACAAGGGAGGAACTCGAGGCAGATCAAGACCAAAATATGTTGTATGTGTAACTCAATCGCGAATTCCAAGTGACGTTTCTTACAGCCAAAGTTTATTCCGCCGTAAGAAATACAATCCTACTTAAAAGTCGAGATTATAATTTAAGTAAATAAACTCAACAACAAATAGTAGCGAAATATCTATCCATTTTTCAATAACTTAGAACAGCATGAGTAACACTGTTCTATTAACCCCAAACTATTACACTAAGAAACGTAAATTCCTTCATTCATACTACACAGTATGAGCTACAGAACGCTGCGTAACGAAAGGCCACATAATGTTATTCATCAAGAAATGCCAAGGAAATAACGTAAAGAAGGATGAGATGGGCGGAGCATGTGGCATGCATAAAACTGCTGAGAGATGGATAAAAATTTCAGATGGAAAAATACAATTTGGGAGGCGTACGCTTACATGGAAGGATAATATTAAAATATCTCTTAAAAATAGGGCGTCAGAGTGTTAACTGTATTCACGTTCCAAAAGATAAAGCCCAGAGGTGGGGTCATGGAAAAGCCGTACTGACAGGTGATCTTCCGTAAAATTGGGGGGATTTTGTGACCAGCTGGCCAAACTATTAACCTCCCGCGGACTCTGTTCCATAAAGTTAATTTAGCCAGTTAGTGTTTCGGCATCCCCGCGATGCTGTTAGGCCAGCACTGGATACGCAGGAAGCAAAGAGTACATCCAGACAACCATATTTTGAACAGCATGCCAGTTCATGCATGTAAAGAGTGGAATGAACTATGGAATAATCATCATCACTAAATCTACTTTGAACGACTACAAGCAGGAAATATTCTTGAATTTGCATTGAGCGATAATTTGTTTCGCCCGAACCGAAAAAAAAACCGGATTTGGAGCTGGAAAATTTTCCAGCAAGTCGGCGAACATATGCTGCAGCCATGGCACGGCATTAAACAGCCGTAGAAGTACTTTTCTATCCAATGATGCCCGACGTCCGAAACAGTATTGCTTTTTGGAAAGTTCCCAGGCTTCGCCTGTTTTCCTTTCCGGTAAGAGCTTCATGTCGATGAAGAGGTGTAAGGAGCATTGGCGGAATGCTGCTCGACAGGGCAAAAGAACAAGCGCGAGAAAACCCGGTCACAGTACCACTTTGTCCACCACACATACATGGACTGGCGTGGGATCGAACCCCGCAATGACAGGCCGGCGACTGACCGCCTCACCCATTGTACGCTTACAGACAAAACTTAAAGTGACTGGAATTTAATAGTTAACTTCGTATCGCGCAGTAAACACACAGCAGATTGCAACTGGTGCAGTCGGTTACATAGCACAAAGGCTTTGCCAACACCCTCTTTAGATTCTAAATATCCTCTGTTTAATGGTACACATGTAAATGTAATTTCATTGACACGCGTAAAAAAGTACAGCTTTCTCTGCAACGGTAAAAAAATAAAGGTAAAGTGCACCTTAGAACAGGCCATGAAGCTCCAGAAGGGCAGTAGACGTACAGCTCTATTGCTTCTATAACGGCGCTACACGGGGGTGAGTGGTCAACACCACGCCCCGGCCGCATCACCTCGGGAAAGAGACCCAGTCCCCATTATACAGGAGACTGGGTGGGCCCCACAACTGGTTTGGACGGGTGCAGAAAATCTCGCCCCCACCGGGACTCGATCCGGGCCTTCCAGCCCGTACCAAGTCCCTATACCGATTATGCTCTCCCATGGCCTTTCTGCGCCTACTTTAAAGAACGTCATAGATGCTCAAAAGCATTATGTTCAGATGTCTTACATCGAATTTCACCCAAACCGGACAATGCGGAAAGACCCTGGTTTTCCTGGTAGCTGCATTTTGCTTTCCCCACAATAATTATGTACAGATTTTGTATTCTTGTACAACTTACAGATCCAGTAATATCATGCCTTGATTTCACAACCCTAGGAATAACGCGTGAGCTGTAAAATTCATATTTGTTATACTATACGAAATAATTTCTGCCATTCGTAATGTACAATTATCTCAGCCGTATCAAGTTGTTACACCAAGGTACGACACTCGTATCCATGATAGCAAGAATAATGAATTTTAAACTTAATAATTCCTTCCTTCATTTAGCAATTCAGGGTGGCTGATATGCAGATCTGACATTTTACCCTTCGATACACCGATGCCTTGGAAGCAACCAAGGCTCAGCTAAACACTGTTGCTGACTGCAATACCAGCAGCAAATGGTTGCAAGTTTCTTCCAAAACACGATGCTATTACTCAAAAGACACTTCTTGAAAATTACTATGAAAACAGGAATATAAGAAATGGTGAGGAATAATCTTTTTCTTTATTCAACTTAACCCTTTGAACGCTAAAATTAATAACGAAGTGACAGCGTTTTTCTTCCCAAAGCTCCCCGATTTCCGAAAGACATTTCTTTCTGGAAGATTCGCAGGCTTCGATTGTTTGTCCTTCTGGTAAGAGCGACGTATAGATGGCGATTATGGAGGATTGGTTGAATGACAGTAACAGAGGACAACCGACGGTGCCCACCACAAATCTCACACGGTGTGGCCTGGGCTCGAAACCGGGCCTCTGCGGTGAGAGGCCGGCGACTAACCGCCTGAGCCACGGCACGGCCCTGAAATTAATCTACATTACACACCTATACAAACGTTCGGTTCGGACCTCACAGAGAACAGTTTCTTCCATTCGAACGACCATTCCGCGAGCGCCGTTGAGTAAACAATCGCTATTTAGTGTGACAACCATACAGAACGCACAAGGGCACTGTATCGGAGGTATGCAGAGTCGTCAGTGTTGATCCAGGCGGTACACATAACAACCATCTGGCTGCAAAGGGTTAAACAAAAACATGTCTATGAAAGGATTGGGTAGCTTGTCTCGAAGAAGGTAAAATGAATTCTACTTTGAACTTCAGTTACAAATACAGTTTATTTTCTAGAGAATCATTCCTAGTGAATCATTTATTCACAAGTCTGAAAAATAAAATATCAGCAAACATGAAAAAATTAACATACATTATTTAAGTACTCTTTTACCCAAAAAGGAGGTAATATGTTGAACTTCAAAATACATTTGTTCAAAGATTATCTTACGCACATTAAAACATGTATAATAAAAATATATGTGAAGAATTTTGCATGGAACTATCTAGATATTTAGGCTGAGTATATTATTATTCTCTTTGGGTATAAACACATCTCCAAATAAACAAACCTATGTATGATTCTTAAACATTTTTCATTAAATACGTAAACTTTTGTAAAATATTTAAAACACACACACACACAACCCTGATAGTTCTGGATTTGAGTTTAAAAAGGGCAAATACTTCTTTCTTTATACTGAGCATATAAGGGGGGGGGGAATAATAACTTTTAATGTGGTAATTTAATAGATATATTATGAAAGATTAATGTTAATCTATATGTGAATGAGTGTAAATATATGTTACTTATACCATGAAGACATATTCACTCCGTACCAGACTCACAACAACGCATGAAGTTGCACATACCTACCCTCCAATCCAGCAGAGGGTCCAAACTGGGGGGACCACATTTCAAGCCCCCTCCCCCCCAGCATATTATTCAGTACAAACTGGCCTCAAGATCCATGTCTTACACCTCAATTGAAAATATATTGTAAATAGCATTAAAGAGTATTGCATAGTGGAATGGTGGAGGAAATGAGGGGCATTGAGCAAACTCTATTGGTTCGTGGGCCGAAGGGGGTTTGTGGGCTCTCCTAAAGCCTGACTGAGAGTAGTGTGGTGCAACTTTCAGATCATAGACTACAAAATTCAGAGATAAACAACACTGCCAGGTTTGGGACTTCTTTCACTGTGTACATAAGTTTGGCACCCGATTCATTTAGAATCTGTGGTTCATATCTATTACGTAGTTATCGGACTTACTTTTCTTCCATTGTGCATGTCCACTCACATACACAAGCAATACAAGCAAAACAAGTTCCACAAATATTCAGACTGCCATCCCAAACCTAACATTAGTAATGTCTCTCAAAGTTTTTATATATATTTATATAAAAATCAAGAATAAAAACATTATATGGTTTCCTACACAAAAACATCTCTCGAGTTCCATAATTATATCTGAACAAGCAAATTTGCTTCCACAACAATGCACCTCAAGAAACACATAAGCCATTGCTTTATACTCATACTCTGCTCTAATATGTTATGTACTAGAAACTACAGTTACCATGGTCAGCACTATACAATCATGAGGGAAACTACTACACCAGGAGAGCAGAGGCAAATCAGGACAGACAAATGTTCAGTCAATTGTTACTGAGAGCATACACTTTTCTAAGATTCCAAATTATTGCATAGAACAGTTCATGGAATCTGGGCACCTCCATGGTCCAAAAAACTGATCTCTTCTTCCCTCCATCATCTGATATAAAACACAGTTAGTGATTATTTTCACAATTAGCCACTTTTGGAAGTTATTCGTGGAGTTACACAAGTTCATGTTAGACAAGGAAATGTGTCCAGCTGTTATTGTAACACCAAACATATCCTCTCCAAGGACACTAGAGCCACTAAGTGCTGCATCCATTATAGTCATGGGTTGCCTCAACTGTTATACTATCCATGTCATCAAAGAGTATTTTGGGTATTATGAAGATGTAATGTTTCTTGGTCATGCAAGACTCCTAAAAAAACTGCTTAGTGAAATGCTAGTGCTTTAGTCAAAACTGTAATAGTACAAATACAACTATTACTGTTACAAATATAAAACATGCTGGCATTTTAATGGCCATTAAAGCAGAAAAGAAATGACCCGACTTTGCTGTTGGCGGATTTTTTTGTTTTCTGTTTTTTTAAGTATAATATATGGTTTTAAAAATGTACTTGACACAACTGCAAAAAGAGGCTGTTGTTTGTATCAACATAGCAGATGTAGCCAACCACTTGCAGCAACAAGTTTCTTTAACTTTCTCATTTCACAATCATTGGCAATTTTTCTCTATTTTTTATTTTTCTATCTTTGTTTCTTTTTTCAAAAAACACACAATCAGTCTTTCAAATCACAGTAAAGCTTTGATATGGGTATGTGTGTGTGTATTTGTTGCTGTGCTAATTAATGTGAAAGAACATAAGCAAATAATATAGTTTTTTAAAAAAATAGGGAAATATGTAATAGAATTTCAAGATCAAACAAACATAATTTAATATAACACGTCAAACTCACGTATGCCATTCTGCAATAAACAGGGAAGGAAACAATTTCATGTGTATGTTGTCATGTGTGTTCATAAACTTGAAAACACAAGAATACACGTGAAACCAAAACTGTTTTCCTGGTAGGATTACTGTGATCGATAAGTTATTATGAACGGAAGTTGTAATGACTTTCCAGTTCTTTATTTAAATATCTGCAGAATTCGAGCAGCAGATAAAACTGGGCATCGTAACCATCTATTCAGACACTTCACCCATAGTCATGTGGAACAACCATGTCTCATATTCATATTTTTTTCTGGCCAACAGCAAAAAGGTCTCCAAAATTTCCTGTCCCCTGTTGTAAGGCAGCATTACAATACAAAACACTTGGCATAATTCCAGTTGATCTTGTGTTTTTAAAACTAGGCTTGGTGCAAAAGTTTCGTAAATATAACAACTCTGTTCAGCATCTCCAAGTCATGAGAACATCAGGTATCTTCTTATGCCACTGCCCTTAAAAACCATCCTCTCACAGGTTGTGCGCAAAAGACAAACCCAGACACTGTCAAACAACATTCATATTAGAAGGATTTGCTTTCGGTAGCGGTTACATATAATATTATGCAAGGATTTAAACTATAAATTAACTGTGTGACCACATACTGTGACTTTCAGCCCAGGTTTTCAAACACAAGACCTACACTATGATACTTCTTTTTAACAGTCTACACATTCACACACACAAAAAAACATACTAAATAGAAGTATTTGTTCATATTCATATGTTATTATAATGGTGAGCAGGTTCCTTTTCTGTTTCCTTGATACCAGTGGCTAAAGACCAAACTGCTGCAACATCAACTATGTAATTATTGCTTTCAGAGTTAGAAAAATGTTAGTGTTCAATATCAATTTTGCAAGGCAGAACGTGGTAATGATTCACTTGTAAAGCCGCAACTGCTAATTCCCTTGGTAGCTGCAGCAAGTCAGTCCTCTGCTTCTGGTAAGGAGCCAACAAAATCAGATGTCTAAGATTTATTACTTATATTATATTATTATAAATAAATGTTATGTATATTTTGTGCATCCAAGCTGGAAAACACCACGTAACATTTTCAAAGTATTTTTTTAAATATATATAATATAATTAGGCCTGGACCTTTTTACACATTAAGAATGATAACAATGCTAAATGTTGACACCTCTTCAGTCAAAAGCCAGCTGCATCTACAGTTTCCTTTCTCTACTTCTGCCTCTCCCACTCTACCCTCTCCATTAGTATTATTCTTTTTATAATCGAAGCGGAGCTGGAGAATCTTCTGTACCGTGACTTTCTGTACAGTCAAGCTGACAGAATGCCTCGGATCTGATTTGTTGACACACCAAACAAAAAGAAGTGTAACACTTTTAAGAAACTTGACTGAACCATCAACAATTCTTTTAAAACATCTATTATTCTTTAAATTAAATTATTTGCATACAGAGATCCTGCCTTTAATTATTGCATTGAAACTAGTTCCACACTTTGATTTGAAGGTAGCAGCACTATCCATGGGTCTACCAACATTCATTTATGCAACCTCCATCCATTAACTTTACCTCGATTTTAAACAAATCTGAAAACGAAACTAATTCTGCAACAGTTTGAAGAAACAGGAAATGCATATCTCTAAACTCAAACCCCTGGTGCCCCAAATTTTCTTCCTAAAAACTAAACCTGACAATGAAAAATAAAAATGCAATGGAGGCTTTCTTCAACCGGACCCCTAGGAAGACAAAATGAGAGCTCTTCAAAACTCAAATCGAATCCAAGATGGCCACTGCAGTCTCAAATGAAAAGTTCACTCTGGGCCTGTCACATTTTGAGCAGACTAACATAAAAAATAACTTCTCCAGTGTCACTAATATTTCTTTATAGCTACATCATATATAATATATAGTATAATATATATAGGATCATAATAAAATAGAAAAACACTAAACTACTACTCTGAATGTATTTAAATATTGTGCAAACTCATCAAGGGGAGAAAGAATTTGCCACAGTATACATTTGCAATTGTTTCTATAGTTGAAATTTACCTAGAAAAATGCAAAAATTGTCTATCATGCTAAGCATCATTCTAGGGGCTGGTAATAAATCATGCAACCCTCAATTTCAAAATACACATTAGTGATCAAAACATGAAAATTTTCAAAGCATGCCAAAGCATACACAAAAAGTGATTTGTCCACATCAGTTCTGCAAATCTGCCCAAGCACTATTGAAAGAAACACTGAACAACCGTTCAGACTGTCTCAGCTGCAACATTTAAAACCACCCCCAATACTAACTTACATGTACTGGATGCTACTGTAATAATTATCATGAAAAAGGTAAAAAAATAAAACGTTTAAATTACCACGACAGAAAACAAAAGATCTTGTACCTTTGCTATGGTGGACTTCCTTTCTCCTTTGTTGTCACTTTTATAATAAATCTTGCATTCTTACAGCTACACACATGCCAAAATAATATACAATCATTCGAACATCAATAATAATTATAATAATAAAATAAAAATACTGAAACTTGTTGTGAGGCACGCCACATCTCAGCCAGGCAGAGGACAAGGGTGGCAATTATTTACTTCATTATTTATGTTATATAAATATATATATAAAAAAAGAAGTTAAGATAGAGGACAATTATGTTAGTATGCAAAAATCTCCTCACCGCTTCTTTGGAATGCGGAGAGTAAAATCCATTTAGATCAAGGGAGTCATCCGTAAGTAATTGAGCAGTTTTCTTTTGTTACATTAGCTTTCTTTTAAATAACGTGCATGCCATGTATGTAGCCAAAGATCTGTCAGTCATGTCATCATCGCCACAAAACTGCACATGGATAAAAAAGGTAGCCTTGGCAAGTGATGTGTACTACTAACTACATACAGCACTGCCTGATTTCTTATGAGAGTAAATGTAAGGATATTCTAGATAAATAATTTCATAATTAATACTCTTTCAATAACTTATGGCTATATCACATGAAAACAGAACAAGCAACACGGCTAACAAGGGATATGTCTATTCATAAATATCCAGGCAATAACAAGGAATGACTCCTTCAGTTTGTCCTTCTACTTCCAGTGCTATAATAGTTTACATGAAAATGGTGATGATAAGATGCTGATGATGACCATGATATGATGTGATGATGGTGAGTGGTAATAATAATAGTAATAATACATAATATTAATCATAATTAAATCACCAAGTTTTCCTGCCCCCCTTTGGATACTGAACGGTTGCAACAGCCGCTTTCAAGAATGGTGGACGCAACGCAACATTAGCGCTGCTGATGGCAGTTTTAAGAATCACAGCCAGAGCTAGTGGAACGCTGTCCTCTGTCTGACTGAGTGATGTTATTTTTACATTGTTTTATGTTACTTTTATTATCATTTAAATAATGAACGTCTTCTACTGAATGAAATAGAATTCCCCACACAAAAAAATGTAAGAAATAAAAGAAAATCTCACAAGAGAAGTTTCTAGTCATTATGTCTTTTTAGCAACTTTTTTTGTTTTGAATCTACTTCCACATCCACACATACACATAATACAAAAATCTAAATCTCGTTAAAATATTTATAATACTCTTAAAATGTGTGACATTATTAATATTATTAATATAATATGCACTCTTGATTTGGATGAATATCCCCACACATTATTAATGTGCTGGGTCAGGGGTGGGGGCGGTGGCATGCATTATTATTATTATTATTATTATTATTATTATTATTTAATTTTTATTAATGACAGAGACCTGCTTTCCACAGAATGTACCTGAATATTGTGTAGGAAAAAGGAAAAATCACACTCCATACATTCAAAAATTAAACATTCAAACAAAAATATTTAACATAAAATATAGATTTAAATAATTTAATTTACTCTTTCGTTGTATACAATTTTTCTCTTTATCCAGACTCCTCTGGCACTGATACATTCTGTCGAAGCCTGTGTCTCCAAATGATATATTCTTAAACCTATGTGCTGCCAGCATGGTGCGCAATGAATCGATTAAGTATGGATTCTCAGAGCAGACAGTTTTAAGAACAACCTTACTAATGAAAATCCAAATGCCAGCATACTGCTTTCATTCTTGTATCTTATGAGAAGATTCGAATAGCCTGTGCAACAGGGAGCTGGCAGACAGGGCAAAGTGGAGTGGCATCTGCCTCACATACACGATTGGCACAGTCCAAGCAGAATAGGTTGTGTCCACATGGAACAAGAGCAGCATCTACTTCCTTCTCTCCACAAACAAGGCAGTCACGACGACCACCACTGCCAGCCCCGCCACTGCTGCCACTTACGAGCCCTCCCAAACTTCCCAGGCTTGTCAGTGAGTCAGTAGGTGAAACAGATGCTGCAGGAGATGGCCGTGTTGCTGGAACAGTTGAGCCACCTGATGGGAAGGACCAGATGCTGGAGGGGGCAGTGGCTGTCTCAAATGATGGAGATTCTCCAAGTCCTTCATCACGATCTAGACTGCCATTCCAGATAGATACCAAGTCCCCTAGGCGACTCCCTTGGCCACCAGAACCTGATGAACTTGAAGAGGAGCTGCAAGAACCAGATGATGAGAAGGCGCCTGTGCTGCCAGTTGACGAAGTCATGGTGGGGAAGGAGATCGGCATGGTTGCATCTGCAAGACCAGTAGCTGCAGCAGGAGTAGTGGGTGTCAGACTGATATCCAGATTACTAAACAATGATCCAAGGCCAGATTTGTAAAGGGAAGCCAGCAGGTCTGGAGACTCATCAATGAGACCAGTGCTACCTAAGAGTGTTCCAGCAAGTCCTACTGCACTGCTCAAGCTCCCTGCCAAGGTTCCATTTCCAGTCCGCATGGCGATGTGAGCTTCTATCTCCCGCCTTGCAGTCTCCACACTTTCTGGCAAACCTGTTACCTCAAACACTGGCTCCTTGTCACGTGAAGGTGTAACAATATAGGTGTGCGTCTGATGCTGGATGCGTTTGATGGTTGCTCCTTTTGGACCAACTACCAGGCCCACCACACGATAAGGAACACGGACTTGGATTGTGACATGACCAGGAACATTTGCTGGGGGGCCTGGAGGTGCTGTGGAGTTTCCTCCTACACCACCCAGTCCCCCACCTCCTAAGTTGTTCTTACGTGAAGCCCTGATTTGTGAGAAATGCTCTGCTGCTGACAGAATCTCCCGCTTAGCTTTCGCAACATCTTCTTTGCGTCCAGTCACAACAAATACAGGCTCTTCTCCTCGCACTGGAGTCTTTATGTATGTGTTAGTCTTGGCACGCAAAGCCTTGATCTTGCAACCTGAAATAAAAGGCAGAAATCAGTGTCAAGTATTCACGAGAACGAAAGTTTTTAAAATATTATTTCTTATACAAGGATGCCATTGTTGAGTTCTGTTTCAGTCAAATTTATATAATGCAAAAATAGCCTGAGTCTTTAATCATTATACTCTGATCTCACAGGAGGTAAAACCACGTTAGTCTAGTGATGACAGATGATTCACATGGTTGGGGAAACCGGCTAGAAATCAGGCCAAGGACAGCTACCCCAGTGCAAAGTAATTCTCATCAGCCCCTACATATACCTTAAAATAATCTACGCTCATTAGTTTCCACACCCACTATTTTTATTATCTCACTATTTTGCATGACATTACATAACTATGCACGTGAAAAAGCGCTAACAAATAATGGTACATGCTACGTTCTTAAGATAAGTTTGAAACTTTCCTCCGTCTCCTACGACTTGTCACACGTTGCATGACCTTATTATTTTATGTATAACAAGCACTGGTGTTCACACGGATCATGATAGGACTAATTTTTCAAAGCCTTTAGTTCAAACGAACATTCAAATCATCCATCCTCCAAACTTACTGCAGGCAGTAATTGACTGTAGAAAGTTCTGCATACTTTTTCCCTGTTTAGTGAGATCAGAAAAGTTTCCAAATTCGTGTACATTATTTGTCAGGTTTCAGTAATTGATGTTCTGATGTTTTCCTAGTTCTGTCTTCCAAGCTGAAAGATTAGACCAACTAGGCTAGCTTAGGCCTAGTCATGTTCTGTCTTCAAAGGTCAAACACAGAAATACATCCGAGTTCATTCAGTACTCAATTTTCCCAGGGCCCAAGATTCGTTTATTTTTTCCACAACACACAAACAGAAAACAATTTGTACTTTTAGAGTCACCAAACATGACGAACAGATAACTTGAGAATGATATAAAATTCATATTTAATGCAAAATTGTGCCGAAAACTACAACGTTCAGGACATATGCAGTAGAACAATACCAGAAAGCACTTCTTAGTGACTATATCAAGGGACTTCAAAACTGTCAGTAAATTGCAATAATGTGTTTAGGACCTGAAACAGACCGATAAAATCTGAACTACGTATTCCACGATAGGTATAATAACTATGTGTGAGCCGGGTTTGTGCAGTCGGTATAGCGATTCGCTATGGGCTATACGGTCCGGGGATCGAATCCCGGTGGCGGCGAGATTTTACGCACACGCCCCGACCGGCCCTGGGCCACCCCCCCCCCCCGGCCTCCTGCTCAATGGAAACCGGGTCTCTTTCACGGGGGTAAAGCACCCGGGGCGGGGCGTTGACCACCCGCCCCCAACTAGCGCCGAGGTTGAAAAGTAGAGCTATAACACTACCCCACCCCCCCTCTAGACCTTCATGGCCTCTTCTAGGGTGAACTTTACCTTTATAACAACTATCACCCCTAAGGCTGGAATTCAAAACATGGAATTGGAGTACGGCACACTTACAAACACAAACAAAACCACGATAATGACGAACAGTACATACACTTACATGCATCCTCAAAAATATCTGGTAACGTATGTCCATAAAATGATTCATTCTTTGGGAAGAAATGGACTGGAACTATATTTCAGTACAGCCTACCAGGAACCTGGGCACTTTGGGCATGGTTTCTTTGTTAAAAACGTATAACGAACCCGATTTCGAATATTTGTTTCCCAGACCTATAACTTTTGTCTGTCTTTACAAATTTGAAAAGTAAAATAAACGTGAAAGTGAACAGGAATCACGTCTAATCAAACCGGAATCTGTATTTTATCACTAGTGTTCTCGCGCAGAAATTCCCTGAAATCTGCTGAAGGTCTCCGAGATGAGGACAAAACGGTCATTATGTCATCTACGATGACACTTTTTGGGAACAGGCAGATGAGGAAGCTTGTCACAAAGAAAGCCACGAAAAGCGCATGGTTGATATGCAAACCAGCCACCCCCTAAATACTAGTGCCCTTGTGCTACTGAATACCAAACTAGAATGAAGGAATTAAACACCGTCAAACACAGCTAGTGCATAGTATTATACTGATAGAGGTTAACTCCTGGACTAGCAATCGCAATGTTTATGTTTATTATACCCTTGTGTTTCAGGCCGTTATTGCAATCAACACAACGCGACCATAAACATAAAAAGATCTGCCCATTTTAAAGGCTTAATCCTCAGCAAATAAAACAGCATTGTTAAATATCCCTAGAATAATACAAGATTAATACAAGCAGGTGGAAAGATTGCAAAGCTTAACACATAGGAGAATAAAAAGAGTAAAGAATAGGGGTGAACTATGAAGTACCCACACACATCGGCACAAGCAATACAGACGAGAATAAGGCAGACACACTGTGGCCAAGACCTTGAACGTTTGTCAAATGAAACAAAGGAAAATGAGCAATAACCCCACACACTTCAATGCTAAACGAAGACCAGAATATAAAGATCAAGCGGCCAAACATTACCGTGACCCTAACCATAGGCCTAATCTTAAGAAGCTCTTATTTAATGCTTTACAAAGAAAATGAGTCCAGTGCAGAGCAGATGTTCCAAACAAAGGCATAAGACGAGACTGATTAACAACTCCAAAGAATTTTGAGAAGCGATTACCATCATCATGTAAATTTCTACCTCGGGTTCTTGCCTCCAGGAAAGTTCTCCGTAGCTGACGTAGGCTATAGGAAATTCTTTCCACAAAGAAAACGGAGACAGTAAAACATGACCGTCTTTCTTTCTTTCTCTGGATTGTTTCGCGTCCTTTCCGTCCTTCAAAAGTAAGAAAACCACGCTCGGTCGGGCCTGCAGTCACCTTGGCCGCGGACTTTCAACTCCTGTAGTCGCGCGGCCACTGGTTTCTGCTGGCTCGCTAGCACTACATATTTCTCCGACAGTCAAGGCTCGTGTTCGTCCGTGCCCCCTTGTCGATTACGATCTTGCAGAAACATGAATTCAATGGCACGCCGACGGCTGATGCCCAGAATTCAAAACGTGAAAGCTGCAGAACAGAATTAAAAGGGATTCTGAAACGTCATAAATACTTTCTCAAACACGAATAAGTAGCCTTTTATAACTCGGAAAACTGCCCCAAGTTCCGGCCAATTCCGGATTTTTCTCCTCGCCACCATTCCTACAAGGCTCTGGAGTATCTATTTCTTACCTGATGCGCACCAGAGGCTGAAGTGGACGGTGCATAAACGCTCCCAATCATCGCCACCTACAGGGTCTTTCTTTGTCTCACCGTGTATGGCGTTATCACAAAGAAAGCCTGCATATGACATGACATACCGTGACAGCTGCGATGCTCGGGAAAACGAAAAAATAAACGTCATGTACTGTCAAGGATACATACGTGTGCCTCCCCCCGCGTCCCATATAGGGATTCATGACCTGATGCTGGCACCATTCACCTTTCATAATAAATGTTAGTGAACTGTTTTACATGCCAACTCTTTGTTGTTCGGCCTTATGGTTATTATGGGCAGCAGAATCACCGTAGCTCAAAGCAGTGTCCATGTGGAAGAGAAGCAGCTGTGATACACTAAGAAAAATAGTTTTCCTTTGTGTAGCGTCTTGGGCCCACTCAGCCCCCTATCCAGTAGTTTCAGTGGAACCAAGGGTTAAGCAGCCGAAACGTGTAGCTGTATTTCCACTCCACAAACGGAAAGTTTCATCGTAGGATACCGAAGCAACAAGGATATTCCTGTTTTCCTCCGAATTCACCACACCAAGGAAAGACTTAGTGAATTTTCCCGCCACCTAGCCGGTCATTCTTTCTTCACGCTTTCTTAAACGAAGGTAGATTCCTTTTTTTTTTGAGAAGGTGAAACATTTATTGGCATCGCAAATCTCCCGCCTTTGCATAAAATACACAGCTGACGTGCAGCAGGAAAAATGACAAGGAAGCTACAGATAAGATACGCGTAGTCAGCGTTCGAAACTACGTGGATCCAAAATGTTGGTTTTGCGTAAGCATTCTTCTCCTTCACTCACTTCTAACAGTCAAAATCCTATGTGTGGGAATTCCAGGCCCCAACAGATCCCACGTAAAATTGTTCGTTCCATCTAGCAGCCATCATCATTACCATCTACGTGTTCAAACCTAAACAGTAGATTCACACATACTTACACCCTACCGGGTGTACTGACGCCACGATTGTCTAGGACTACACACAGGGAAGCATACGCCACAAAGCCGATAAACACAAGTTATTCCTGTACTATAATACTACGGAAAATGCGTGGGGATACAGCTACGGACATACGCAATACCTGTCAGCGCTAGACTGGAGGTCAACCGTTGTCTCCACTCTCCATTTGCGGATACCTCTGCAGTATCCAAGAATAACACTCCACTGTCAATTCGTAATTAATAATCGAGTTTCAATCGATTTCCTCAAATTCCTAACAGTGTTGTTCTTGCATGCACTTGGGACCTACCTTTGTATGTACACCTAAGAGATAAACCTGCCCGCCTGACGACTACGAGATTAAGGCACACAATGGACAGCACTCCTCCATGTGCCTTCTTGCCCTTCACATGGACAGCTTTACCTTATTACCTTTAACCAGTGGTTCACTGATTTCGTTTTCTTTCGCCACCTACAACTGCACATGACAGCAGCACGGGTTCCCATTAATGCTACAAACCAAACTCTTTGACCTATGCCAAACTTCATCGCAATTCTGGAAAATGTGGCATATAAATACCGAAACTAAAATAAAACATTAACGAATGTCGCACATATCAAGGCTGATGTAAGTTTCAAAATTTCTGTATGCATGTTTAAGGTTTCCGTGTTACTGACAACGTATCTAACTACAGAAGAGTCGTAATTCCAACTTAAACCTTCCAGCAATTAACATAATAAAACCCTTGAAATATTTAGTTAGCGGTAAAAACAGAAACTCCAACCAATAAAATAAAATAAAATAAAGTTTAAAAGCTACAAATCATGTCACAGTCGGCACTAGGAACAGCAGCACGCAGTAAAATACCAGTTCTAATTGTGTAACGTGCCTATGAGCTTAGGCTACATGTAACGCATGGGATTTTCAGACTAACTGTACTAACAGAACCAGTAGGTACAACACTGCCACTGAACACCATAATAAGGAACCGGCATCTTATTTCTCAAATTAAGACCCACTTTACTGACACCTCTCATTTTATTTCTGATGCTTGGGTTTGCGTTTTCCTGTTTGCAAGTCGTAGGTAGACTAACTTGTAATTGTTATTCTATTACTATAAAGTAGTACTTTATTACCAACACACACATTTGATATTACTAACATAATATTATTAATTTCATCTGTTAGCAATGCCAACAGTTGTGTTGACGGTAATAACGATATATTAACACAACAGGATGTCGAAAGTACACATGTTCCTCTACATTTTTTACTGTCCAATGTTCCCCCTAAGCTGCGCGGGTGCGCGGTCGCTCAGCAACTAAAATGCTCGCGCGCACAGAGTTGTTGCTGCGAGCCGGAATTTCCACTTTTCATTGTAAGTATCCTTACTATGCATATTACAAAAAAAAACTTTTTGAAGTGCCGCGCACTCATCAGGTCGTGTGAAAATTCTCTGCCCAGAGCAGCAGCAGGTCCGCGCAGCTGTAAAAAATTAGAGGGAAGGTTGCGTCTGAAGACGAACCACGACCTACGTTTGTAAAACAAAGTAACCGGTTTTATTACAGTAAATTGTGTTAAACTGTCTGCCATTGGCTGTAATGCTTATATTACAACGCAACGGTTATGTCCCACATTAAGATTAAAATCGAAATTGTAAAGACCGTATTCAGAAGCGTCCAAAGTCCAGTCTTACTTTCTTCTTCGTGAAAGGAAGGGGTTAACAATCTCACTTCACGAAATGCAGGACACAGAATGTATTACTGAGGTACATGACACAAATGCTTTTTTACCTTGTGCCAGGTTTCTAATTTTATGTGGCTGCCTTTGACACACTGTGCCTTCCCAGAATAGAATGTGTGCGTGATTTTTTTTACTAGAGGAAAGTTCCAGTCAGGCAGATACAGTTGCAGGGTGGATGATCCTGCTATGTCGCAGAGTGCCTTAAAACTAGTTACCCGGGGACTGATAAATTGTGACAAGATGCGTGACACGCAATTCAAGTCACAGTACACGATGTTCCATTGAACTGCGAATATGCACAACGTCGTACACTGTTGAATTTCATTGACATGATACTCGTGTCTAACAAAACATCCGGTTTACAGGAGCCATGCGCAATGCGTAACTCTACTATTTTCAACCGGAAAATTACACTCCGTCTTCTTCTTAAGTGGTATTATCAAACGCGACGCAATTCTCGTGTATAAACATATATAGGTTAGTGTGAGCACGAGAAAGCACGTTCACTTAGGGACTGTCTGAAAGGAATTACCACGTCATTTTGGACGTTATCCAATTTGGACTAACTTGGATATGTCTAGGTATCCACATACAATGGGTGTCAAGAACGATGTATATATTGCATACAACGAGACAGCTCAAATGCGAAGAATTTTTACTGTGTACTCGTCCTGACTCTGTACTTTTTAAGGACGATCCGCTCATGAGGCACCAAAGCTGACTACAGAAGCAAGAGGAACAGTCTGGCACGGGGACAGCGCAGACAAAATAAAAGTGAATATAACGCTCTTCAGTCACTGAAAACTGTCTCACTTAAAGGCGGTTAACAAAAATTAAAACACAGCAGTTTTCCCCTGCGGAGCAATGGAGACCGAGATAAAAGGGCGACAACGAAATGCCACTGGCCGGGAATTTCGGTGGCGCGATCACGGCCAAATGTGCTGGTACGTGAATGTAAGGTACGAATACTGAAACCCATGTGGGCACCACAAGAGGAAAGAACCAATTAATTACCGCTACAACGTAGCATCCTCCACAAGATGAATGTCACCACCTTTTCCTAAACCCTTATTTACAAAAACTTGCATTAATTACACCAATATTATGTTGGACACTGCCCATTGTTTCGGGCACATTTCAAACAGAAGGAACTCCTGAAGTAGGTTGTCTTTACGTGGCTCGCGACCCATGGTGTACCAGTATTCAAAATATCCCTGGTTCAAACTCAACTACCGCCACTCATCTTACAATAAAAGCAGAACAAAACAGGCGAATATGACAACCAGCCACCTGCATTTCATCAATTTATTCATGTGGAATTTACTGAACGATGCGTGAATATGACAGTAGCGACGAATGCCGAAACGTCATACAGCTACAAATGGACACTTTCCAACACGATATTGGTATAATAAATCAGTCACAAATCTTTTGGAGAATCATCAAAATTTAGTTACGAACGCTCACACCTGTACATTTAAAACTGATTTTTATATTATCCTCCCATATTCTATTCAAGGTCTCCGACTGAAATCTCGTATGCAGTTCTGCTAGTAGGCTACTGTTCTTGTGTTGCAATAATGCAAAGGCGATCAACGTTGACCGAATGATAATGAAACGAAATCCAGGGAGAAATAACATCGACTTATCGACAAGTCCTGAAGTATTGAATGGGAGTAACTGCTTAAAAACTGACCCTCATCCCAGCAGTCTTTGACGTTAAATCCGTGATGATTTACATTTCACGAACGGCAGCTAATTAAAATTTGTCACAATAAGATTATGCCTGAAGTAACAGTAAAAATAAAAATGCCATTATCTGCTTACGGTCAACGGCACCAATTTCTTTCATTTACTGCAGTACCAGTCTGGCGAAGAACAGGTATAGCGACAAACTACAGCGCGCCAAAATTTGACATCTTGAGAGAGGCATTGAGGATACGCATTTTATAAGATACGTTGCTAAGCAGCGGACCGGTAAACGGCCGCCGACATGGCCTTGCTTCCATCTTCAGGGCAGTCAACAGTTCTTGGAATACACTGCAGAGGAAGGCAGGACGTTCTTGCGAAATGTTGACAACGATTTACGAATATACACAGTGATATATCTCACACGACTTGTGTACTCAAATTACGCAGTATAGGCCTGCACGTCAAAATCAGAGTTCATATGAAAAGCAGACACACTACACCCCAGGAGTCAACAAACTGTCCTTTGATACAGCATACCCAGCACCACAATTGCACTGAAGCTGCCTTGTCGCAGTGTCATGGCAAACTGCTTGTATACACACACACACACACACACACACACACAGTCTTAGTGGGAACGTTACAGTGGAACACTTTGAGCTGCCACTTAATAATACGTAGGCCTACCCAGACATAGCAATGCTCTATATGGAAATACAGGTGAAGTAAACCAGTTCCACGAAAGCAACTTTACGTCGAAGGCATGGGAGGGTGAAGTCAATTTGGAGTACAACAGAATTCATGATTGACAATTATGAGTCCTGAAAATATCACACCTATTCTCCGACTCGCGTATCTGAAACAATAAAAACCGAAAGCAAAGGTTCTACTTGCAGTACTAAACAGCTTAACCGCTTCGTCGGGTCAGTCCATTCGGAATTTTTAGTAGAAAAAGTGGCATTGGGGCAGGTTTTTTCTGAGCACTTAGGTCTCCCCCTGTCAGTACCATTCTTCCTATGTTTCACAACCGTACTTCATTCCTACCACCGACGCTAAACAATCTCAGTAGCTGACGTTAAATAAAACACACTCTTCAAATACATCAAGGCAGTGTCTCGATCCAAGGACTCATGTGGTTATAGATGTCTGAGGGCAGTAGACACAAAAATGTTACACGCTGCTAACGTTCTACCTTCAAAACAAAATAAGACGCATTCACACAACACAGGCAGGATTTGGAACTGTACTGTCAGATTATATGAAAGATAAGGTTAGGTAAAGCGATCCGTGTACAGGCCTAGACAGGGATGTCGAGGCTCCCAGATTTCTAGACAATCGGCACATGAAGGTGGTAAGGTTGTCAGCCCTACGCACTGGCCGCCTTTATCACCAGGAGATAACCCTGGTACTCATTTTTTTAGAGGCTGAGCTGAACCCAAAACCACAGCGCGGCCGTATGGATGAAGTCAATGAAAAATCCCAACGAACCAATCGGGAATCGAAGCCGCGACCTTCCGGCATACAGCGCAGTCCCTCAACAAATTATCAATCAAATTGATCAATTTTTCACTTTCGAGTGTACAGGTAAATAGTGGATTTTTGTGTTAAAAAGAAAGGATATCCAGGGGCTCATCTGTAAGTGATAAAACAAAGTCTCAATTCTTAGTAAACATAAACTGGAGTTTTTACAAGTGTGATGAGAAACACATGGCCTAGTGATATGGATACGATATCGCTGGGACCCAGCCCGTTTGTGTCTGTGAAGAGACAGACTCAGACTACACAGACCGGCTTTTCTGACGCACGCGTATGAGCTTTACAATCTGGATAAGCTACAATGGCCGCCCTACTCCTCGTGCTTCACCCCCTGCCATTATAATTTAATATTCGAAACACATAAACCGTTTTGGGGGAAAAAAAAACTTTCCTCCATAAACGTAATATTAAATTATTCCTTTAATGAAATGTATTACAATTCCACTTGTCATTTTCCATAACAAGAAGGCATCTATAAGGGCAAGAGTCTGATACAGACAGCGGCGACAACCCCACCTCCAGGACGTCGTCAGTAAGGGGGATGTGAAGAATCAATAAATTCAGCAGTACTAAAGCTTCCCCGCACTATGTCGAGCCAGCCAACTAGTCAACACTCTCAGTTGCGAAGCACTATTATTCACAGCCTCCCAACGCTAAAGGCATAAGCAATAGAAAAAATTCTACAAACTTTAACGCTAATTTCATTACATGTGTAATGACTGGATTAAATTATACCTTTATGCGTAAATATGTAGGCTCATACAGGCGTGCGGTGTCTATACACATAGCCTATATTAACCACAAACACCTATTTCCAAATTGTCCAAACAGGCTGAGGCGCCAAGCCAGCCTCATATTCAATGGGTCGGCGGCAATTGCCCCGGGGGTAAAGAAGCCAGGTCGTAATGCTGACCATTCACTTCCCTCTAGCGTCGAGGTTAAGAATGAGTATACTTCCACTCCCCCTATATGCCTTCATGGCGCGCACACGGCCCACATTACCTCAGCATTTGGTGCGGTGTTTCCATCTCCATCCTCTTCCCACAAGGGTCACAGAAAATTTGTAAGCAGTTACGTAGCCTATATTAGGACGCCAACTTTCATACCTCTAGGTTATTTTGTTTGGATAAGATGGTGTATAAAAAGTGCTGGCGTTATACTGCGTCCAATGAGAAATGAGCTGGAGACAATTTCCTCCCGCAAGAAACGGCTTGTGATCTAGGCATTTCATACACAATAGCTCAAGCTACACGAATTATGTCCGTTCAAATTTCTACATATGTTTACTCTCTCAACTTCACGTCTCTCGCAAGCTGTGCAACTCCTGATTTGTCGAAAAATATCATTACCTCCCTGTCCCTCGGCTTACAATCATGTGTCCATGTCCGTATCTCAGACACAGGAATGCAATTTTTGCCATTTCCTAACCTCTACTTCCAGACATCCTTTGCACACACAGCGTAACACGAACGGCGATTGTGTACACATAGTACTACTGAACATGGTCCCATTAATGATCGGATCCAAAAGAAAAACTAGCAATACGCACATATCAAATGTAAGTATCAATTGGCTAATTCCATAATTCTACATTGTTCCACCTGAAGATGCTGCAAATGAGGTGAAATACGCAATGCAGAACTGTGCGAATCAGGTATGAACACTGATATTTGTGAGACTGTGATTAGTACATCAAGCATCATATATTATTAGGCGGTCATTACCTAGAAAACATGATGCACGAAGAAAATGTACATAATACTCGTATTAACCACCATACAGACTTAGCACTTCAAGGTGTTATAAATACTAAAAAATAACCACCACAGCCGATTTTTGTACTACAACTGCATTTCAGTTGAATTTATAATACGCCTTTAACGTGCGAAAATACTGTAGATACAAAGGTCGACCAGCAGTCTGTGTAGTACAATTTACATTTTCAGTGTGGCTCATATAGTCTTCAAAACTGGTAACCAAATTACACCACCAAAATTATACTGGCACTATGGATACAAGACCGTCTCAAACAGAATTCAAGTTCATTTAAGCCAGCTCAGTGTCAATGGGTCAATAAAACTACCATCGTTCATTTAGTGTCGACGTATATTTTAAGGCATTCGTATGGCAATTCAAACCTGAACATAACCTCGAACTTGCCTACATCGCATGAAGAATTATGATAACCCAGCCAAGAAAAACAGAAGGTTCACGAAATGTAAGCATCTCTGATGTGGTACACAATTAAACCAATCACTAACCCTATAGCTGTTCAACACGACTGCCAAAGAACCACTAGACTTCCTGCATTGACACGTGAACGGGAAGAGGACTTCTAGAACCTGCGGACAGCTTTTGGTCTGAGACGATTCTGAAGTTCTGCGTTGCCCACCCTAAACAAAGAAATTCATCCAACGGGCTCTGGGACCCACCCAACTTAACGGTACTGGGAAAACCTCTGAGGGCAAAGGCGGGCGGACAGTATGAACAGACCTGGAATATAGGAATTTCACTCTTCCCGGTCTCCTACCTCTCGGAAGGTACATCTTTATACCCTTCAGCTGTAGAAGCCGCAGCAGCAACAGTAGACGATATAACGAAGCAACTTCAAAAGGTCTCTGGAAATGACGCATTTTCCTCTATACTCCATTATAAGCGCTTTGGCTGCGCATCTAAAAAATTAAGTAACGTACTTGTATTCGCAGTACTAGCAGATATTGCCTAGTACCACGCGGCTTTAAGACCAGACAGTGAACGACCAAAACAGGAAATATTGTTCAAACGCGTCGTTCATATAGTCCATCTGTTATCACAGCAATGAGGCATTACTAATTTCTTTTGGATTTCCAAGCTCAAAGACATTTAGTGCTGGTGCTTGCCATACATTAAATTACATACACTGCTGCAGGAACATAAAAAGAAGAAAGCTAACAAGGAAGAAAGAAAAGATATAAGGCTCATTGAATGACATTACAGCATTGTATCCCACTATGAACTCCCTTCTTCACCTAACAAACTGATATACATCTTCCTCGTAATCAAGCTTCGATCGGTCGGTAGGTGACGTCCCACACCAGCCATAGTTACGGCATAACGTTTCGAGCATTCTTTCTAACATCAAATTAAATATTACAGGCCTTCTGCAACACTTAAAAAAAATTATGAAATTGTGACTTCTCTCATTGTCATGAATTGGGGCCAAATATGGTTTACAAATAAAATACAAGTATTCGCTTGCATCCTGTACCGAAGGCATCACGTCCATATTTCACATTTGTCTTCCTGGCGCAGTGTAAACGCATATATGGGTGTCTTGCAAAAAGGGAGTAAAATGGAGGAACTGGCGCATCCCAGCTTAACTTTCACGCCAGCTCTAATTCTTGAATTTTTCAACGACACTGCACACTAAACTTACGTTAAGGACCGACCGGACAATTAGCTGCTCGTAAGTGTTCGGACTTGTATTCAGGGCGGCGGGTTTGCCAGCTTTTATCCGGCCAGGATACCCACTACGCTGATTAATTTCGTGGTTTTCCTTAGTCCAGCAAAACGAATACCGGGAGAGTAGCTTACAACAAACGATAACTGCTTCATCCCAATTTCTTTCAATTTCACAGAAAGTGATCACCACTCGATGCTAAAGAACTGGTGGAGTTGATGAGCGTCGTTTTATAACAGGCGAGTCATTTATCCGCGTATTTCAGACAAATGCAGAATATAGGAATCTAAGTATTATTAGTAACTCAAGAGTACGACTCTGACCTTGACAGCGTCGGTACGGTCTCTTACCTCCGCACTAGCAAGGTCAAAGCCAGTCTCGTTGAGTCCACTACAGAAGGTTAAGTGTGGAGTAATATGTTCCCTGTGCCGCTTCATGCCAAGCCTCACAGGCAAAAGGATAATTTTCACTCACTACTCCCCTTCAATGTTCTCTTGGAAGTTTAAAATCTAACTGAACCGCATTCGTGACAACAATTTGAAATACAACTTGCCGAACTTATTTTCATGGGTTTTAAAGAAGGAAGAACTGGTGAAAAATATCGCGTTCAGGACTAGCTGAACCATGGCGAGAAGGAATGTATCCCAGTGCAAAGCATTTACCAGACCCTGCTTCGTATAGGCCTGCATCATTACAGGGAAAGGCGTCAGCAACAATAATACAAATAAAATGTTTCTTAATAAGTGGGCATTTCGCTGATAGTTCTGAGGTTCTTGGGTATCTTTGTTTCGCGGTGCTTTTGGGCATAAGAGTTTCAGTTTCCAAATAAGCCATTTCATAGGTTCGGATGCCACAGATGCATCACGCTGCCGGAGAGAAGGTTCAAGAGAGAGAAAGAACGGATGAAGGGAAAGCAGGAAGAACGAGAGAAACGAGAAAATATTTAATGCTTGTTGTATTTTACTATTCTCATTTGGATGAAGAATGTTCTGAAGTTATTTTAAGACGTGACTTTACAAGGGGACACTAGCGGTGTGCAGCTAGTGTAACCACAGCCCCTTACATTAAGCAGTTGTTCGCAACACAAACCCAACCTCTGTTTACTAGTTCACGCAGTTTCGGGAAGGCCGGGAGCAGTGTCTCGGTCCTTTTAAACCTAAACGATGACACCTTCTAACTACGATGACATAGCATGCATCATGAAACCAAAATTTAAAGAGCCTGGCATACTCGTATGCTGCAAGAACCGGACCAGCGTAGTGTTAAGAGAGAATTTGTGCCACTTCTCACTGGAACCCCTCGCAACATTTTTCACTCATACGTTCGGTAAGACATCTTGATCACTGCATTCTTTCATCCTGTGTTAATAGAAGGGTATATTCCACGCAGCAGAAGTTGCTGGTAACCTAGCCATCGAGCTATGCCACTTTATAGAATCCCTACTGTCTCCGTAACTAAATTTTAAAGCACACTGAGCCTCACTTCTGTTTAATAAAATAGTCCTATGCGCACTTTAAACTTATAATAAGGGCGTTCTTATCGGACATGAGGGGATGATTTTCACAAAATTTGGTGTTAGGAGTCTAGGTTGAAATTGACGGATTAATTTAAATTCAGTTTGCATCTGTCCAGTACAAACACCAGTATAAACCCAACTTTACTTTATGCTCAAATCGTTCTCATAAACAGCTCTAGAATGAACATATCTGCACATGGCACAAAATATAAATCTCACGTAATACGTAAAACGTCACTTGACTAGTGCCGAGGTGAGAATGAGTGAAGCCATACCTCCACTCCCCCACATGCCTTCATGGCCTGAATAGGCACTCTCATGTGCACAAACTCAATGAGATATTAAACAATGTACAGACGACACCCAAAGCTCGGTATGTTACACTTTTCAACCTATTTTCATTATTACAGTTTATTTAGCCTCAGAAGTTGGCAGTTTTAGCCTATAATCCAAGTTCCATCAACTCCCCATCCGCCATCTCCCCCCCCCACACTTTTAAGAAAAAAGGTACAATTTATATATGAGCTACATGATGCTACAAAAACTTGAGGTACGAAGTCCCTAACCAAACTCGTCAAAATATGTCCTCATATAATGCCCTGGATGTATACAAGAAACGTACCCACAATTCACAGATGATTCACTTATACACATGTAAGTAAATATAAACAGAGCACACATATCTCTTTAAATAAACCTTTAAAGTACACTGATTTTAATTTGTTTACTCTCTTCCACAGGAAGGCGGAAGGGGGAGGTAGCAGCATTTTGGCAGCAAATAACTGGGCATACAGGAATGCACACAATGGAAGCAACTCACAACAAAAATAATGATTGTAAAATTGCATCCCGATCCATACGTTTAGTATAACCGACAACAGCTCCTGAAATTTCAACACAATGTGTTCCGGGCTATGCTTTTAATACTCACATACCTATGCACACATAACAAGAACAAATGCAAATTATGTAGTCTGAAATTTAAATATGCCCTCTCAGAAGCAAAATAAGAATGTTCAAATTCATTCTTTGGAATCCAGCATAATCCCATCGGCATTGGGTACTCGTTTACTGCAAATACACATCTATTACAATAGACTATAACATGAACTGCTAATAATGATATGGAACCAAAAACTTTAAAACTGCTAACGAATCGATGTTTAAATTTAGCAAGTGACAAGATTCTAATAAAGCCTCTAGGCTCAGCCCAACCTTCTACTGCATGAGTACCGGCAGTCCATTGTCCGGGGTAAAGCAGTCAGGCAGTGATGCTGACCACTCACCTTCATCCAGTGTTGAGGTTAATACACGGTGCTTAGTTAAGCACAGGAATTTTACCTTCATCTTTCGCATGATCAACTTTAAGTACCGCCCTAAAATATCATATTTTACCTAACACTACCCACTAGTTTTTGGGTTGAAAAACGCACATGCACGGACACAACCCCACATTGTAAAATCATTTTTAAGCGCCTCCTACAAACAGCGCATACAAATCACTGCACCGATATTACTAGTTTCTAATGAAACCAATAAGGAATTTCTGGAAGCACACCAGGCATGTGTACTTCAATTCATCCTGCATCACGTTTTACATCCACATCCTCCCCTTATCAGGCAGTCTGTTATGTGGAAGCTACGATATCCTAAAGGAAGCAATTAAGCTAGCGAGAAAACAGCGACATTTGTTGCTGTATGCAGTTGTAAGCATTGCTGATGTGAGTGCGGCAGGTGTGTTCAGGATACCCAACGTTCGGAACCCCATTCTTCGTCCGGAAGCTCCTCGACTTGAGTTTCACGTTTCCAAACGAACTATTCTGTAGCTCGTAACAAGCATATCCGGTATAAAAAGGCCCCAGTTTCACTCCCTTGTAAACATAACCTCAAGTATGAAGGCAGATATCTTTGTACGTTCCAATACACAACAAATATTTCACATGAAATCCGTACTGCTATGCATAATCCGCCACGTCACATTTCATCTGCAGGGGTATGACGTAGGGGGGTTCATTAGTTAACAATTTGCCGACTACTAAGCTATCTAAGACGCTTTTGCAACTGCTAGGGTCATACAAAGTCCAATGGGATGGGCTGATGATCAATAGCAATAAAAAAACAGCGAGAAGAGATTCTAACCTATTCTAAGGCCCTATCATAGAATTCAACTAGCGAGACCGAAGAGCGTTAACCATATGAAATTGATAAATAATCATATCCTTCACGGGTATACCATTACAGTTTAGTTCAAAATTACAAGCCATATCTCTAGTTGTAACAATTTAACAGCCATAAAAATAAAGTACATCTCAGGCAGTCACATTGCACTTTCCTACTTTCATAAAAACTACCACAAAAGGTGGTTAACAAAACAGTCGAACAAAATGTTCAGCACATATACTGAAATTCTCCAGAAGAATTACGAAGGAGCCCGAAAAACTGAAGAGCCTGTGTCATACCCAACACTAGAAACAAGGTACCGTCTGAATACAAGTGCATTAACCCTTCAGGCAACTTGCCGAGTCTGATAACAGCACGTCGCTTCAGGAAACTTCCATAACATTTAACAGCTCGTTACATAGCCCCCCGATCCAACACCGGCCTCTTTCTGTGCAAATTTAGGAAGCTGTCAATACCAGATATTGACGGTCTGCTGGCCAGCATCGTAAGCTGGCATTCCTCTCCCCGCATGTTAGTACGGACTGTCGACTTCGTCTCACAAGTTGCTTACCAATGCTAGGGGGGCACCTGAAACAGACCAGTGTCTCTCCCATCTGCACTAACCTTACCAGAAAGCAATAACTTGAAATATAAAATGGATTACAACTATCAGAATAAAGTGATACAGGAAACCAAAGAAGACACCTTAATTTTGTGCCAATAATCAAAAGCCGCACTACCACCACCCAGTACTACGCGGAAGCATCCTGGAAGAAGCAGGAGTCCATAAATTGCCCCCTCTCCTGGAGCTGCTCCTGCTGCAGCAGCCCATCCAGGCTAGTCCCGGCGAGGGTTTCGTTGGTTGGTTGACCGGGCAAGCAGTGTGTAGACTACACTGTGTCCCTCCCCTACCAGCAGACCGACTGTTCATATGAAACAGAGGGGGTTAACCCGGGGGTTACTATAGCAACGGATGGTGCAGCAACCGCCGGATCGTCATGGAGACAGCAGTTCCTAGAGCCCACAGTTCGAAGAGAGATTATCATGTAGTCAGATGAAGGTGCTTGCAAAGCAAACCGAAAATAGTGTGTTTTTCTCCGTTATTAAATCCCTTTAAACCCGAGAGCGTGTGACCTATACAAGTATACCTCCCCGTCGGGGCAAATTAAAACTCACAAGGGTAAGCCTATGTTAAACAGCATATTAGCATTTCTTTTTCGATGTATTCTGAAAAAAATCAAATTACATATTTATTAACATATACAAATAAAGCCAAACATTTCTTCGCTAACTACAGCCTGCCAAAGAAAAAGTAGTCCAAAACATTTCATGAAGAGGGTGGCTTTGAACCCGTAACCACCCGTCCCTTCCAAACGATCTACGGATTAAGCATTTGATAATGAAACTTAAAACACGCTGAAAAATTCTGTGACTTTCGCCATTAGATGGCCAACGAAACCTTCGGCGGGTGGCAGTAGCCCTACACGAACCACAGGTCTGTGGAATTAATAGGTGGATGCATTGACATTGAGAGGCACATTACCGTGATACTCCAGCCCTACAGCGTGAATGGGCATATGAAAAATGGAAATATCATGTGTCTGTGATCAAACACCTTAGTCATATACTTTACAACTTGCGGCCAACTGAAATGTATTTCAAGGTTAAGTCTATTCCTTGAGACTGACAACGAAGCTGAGGACAGTTAGAAATACGTTAAGCCCTAGTCATTAGTTCGGAGGTCTTCTGGAATCCAGCCACCATCTACGGGGAACTTAGCCTCGAGGTAACAGCGCCCGAAGTGTTAAGTTAACCGTTTCCTTATAGATCTAACAAACATGGAGCTGTACCTCCACGCTCTCAGTAGCCTTGGTGAACTGTTTCTCAAGGGTGTACTTAACCTCAGGTTACATAACAACATTCCAGAATCGGCTGCAAGATTATGCAGTGGAATGAATTGAATTTTTTGTACGAGAAACGCGAAAGGATTCAGGAGGAAGCATTCGAGATTAACTTGGAAGAACTGTTTCGGCATTAGTCGGGAATGACTGAAGAAAACCTATGAAGAAACACAGATTAGCTACTGTCCCAGTCGAAATTCAAACATAGCATTTCATTAACGTTACAACCGTAACAAGTGCGACTACCTTTTGAAGAACACAATAAATTAAACAATTTTCTACATATGCAACGGATTGAAACAAATTTTCGAAAAAAAAAAAAAGAGAACACAACACACACTTCTACGGCTCCCGTCAGCTGCGTACGCTCCATAGCACCAAAGGTGTAGTGGTGTTGGGTTGAAAAGAACGGAAGACGCCGGGGGGGGGGGGGATTTTTCATGAGAACGCAACATATGACCTTCCCCTAATAATATTATCAGAGGGAGCCAGTACAGGATAGAGCAATGAACTAGTCCTGCGTTGCCAAACATCACACCCAAACACACCCACTATTCAATTATCCAAATACAGCACGGAACGTTATTATGCTATAGCTAGCAGCGAAATGCGAACCCCTGCACTAATATGAAGTCAAGCATACCCACGGGAGTATTAATTTTCCTTACAGCCCCGAGAATTAAAACGGTCAAAACTTGTCAGCTGTCAACCAGCATTTTAAAGGCATCGGTTCTTAGGTTGGTGGTAGTGTTCCTACATACATATCTACCACGTGGAGATAAGATTTCCCATTCAGTTGACTCATCTCGAATTTCTGTAGCATGTACGTAACATAAGACGAGAAAACATTACAGGAAGTTGAGAGGTGTTTATTCAGCTTTTCATTACCGGCGCAAACAAATTGCAGCAGCACATCTAAGACTTCCTACTTTTGCCTAAAACTGATTCACATTTTAGCAGAACGTGTAATTTGATAACGTTACATTTTATCTTTATGGTTTCCGCTACACGCAGAAGAGTGCTGCAGAGTTCCCATACCTCTGTCTCAGTTTTGTTTTCTCTCTTGCCTCGACCTTGATGGCATAAGACAGGTTTTATGGTTCAACGTTCCAAAGAAAGGGAAACCATGGAAGCGAGACCGGAGATGCACGGCGAAAGAAAGGACTTGACCTACGATAAAAGTCGTCAAAATGTTAAACGAATCTATAATATTCATTCATGCACCGCACTAAAAAGCACCATCTCCACATAAACGTTTCAGAGTTTGATGTCTGGAAGCTTGTGGCCTAGCAGTCCTTCCGCCACACATGCACAGAGGACATCAGCGTTTAATATTACACACATTATCGGTTCACTAGTGTTACAATCCTGAACCGGGGCAGACAGACACAGGATGTAGGTTTCCAGAGGTAACGCCGACACAAAAAAAGAGAAACAGGAACATGGTGGCGACACGGGAACATCTGCTCCATTGGCCCTTTGTTCCGAGTTTCCTTCGGAGCAGCGGGCCTGGTCTCGTCTACCCAGCCTTAGGGGCCTTCCGGCCAGCTGCTGTATCCAGCTTGCTACCAACCAAATAGCCTTTGTTAACTGAACTTGCTGCGTCTGCTTGCCGTCGAAAATTACTTTCAAAGCTAAATATGTACTTTGAAAACAAAGCGTTCCCTGTAATTCCGCTTTATTTAACCATCATAGGCTGCTTTAAATTAGTCTTGAATTAGATTTTTCTTCTGTAAAACGTTATCTTTGTAGTCCACTTTTCTATTAGCCCTAGTACTCTATCATCCGATAGTGTATGCATATTAGTATGGGTCTGAACACTCATAAACAGAGTAGCTCCAGTTATACAGTCTTCACAGTGCAGAATAACAACAGTAAACAACTGCGACTACTGAGCACACGACTGATAACCACTGTTTCAATTCATGTTTCTTTATAAACTATACCCCCCCAGTATCATCACTATATGACGTAAACTTAAATACCGGTGCCTGAACAGTAAATGATCGCTAATGAAATTATGTAATGGAGAGAACGGTGGGAGATAAATGACGAGGAAAAGGCAACCCGTATCGCTGTTTACACTAAGTTTTAAAATTAAAGTACAAGTATATTAATTTTATAATTACAATATTATCACCCTCATGCAAAATTTTAATGCCATGTCCGACAGATCGCAAATGCTATATGCTACATGTATTTATTAAGGTACTATCGTGGAGACATTGGTTGGTCTCTGAAAACAAAAACTACAGATCTCAACAATGGCACTTGAGCACATGGTTTTCGGTCTTTGCCGCCATGACTACAAAACAAATTCACTTACCTTGTCTCCCCACGATTTCCGCTACATGTTCAGAACTTGGCACAGGCACACACTCCGTCATGTTTTGGCTCTTCTTGCCTCTGTTCTCATCGGGGAAGGCAGGCGTGAGAGTCTCGCCGGGTGATGGTTCAGTCGTTGTAGGTGAGGAATCATTGAAACCTAGCATTGATAATTCGAATGCTAGTTGAAGTGCTCTTTGGTCTTCGAGACCGCTATTATTTCGATCCATATCGGAAAACAGACTAGCAGGCATCACAGGATATAAAGGAATTATTACAACATACAATAAAAAGAACACTGTACAAAAATAAAACTACTCTTTAACGGCGCTGTTATGACGGTGACCGGCTGGTGTGCCGACGCAGTGTGGCCGGCAATGCGACTGCACTGCAATGCCTGTTTAGGATAAAGGCATGTGCTCAAACAAAACGTCACGGACCTTTGGCGCAGTTTCTCGACGCGGTAAAATTGAATTCAGCTCTACTAGTGGTGCACTGAGAGCACGTGACTGTACGGCGCTCCCTCAGTGTGGCCCCCAATTGGGTGGATATTTTCCTCCCCTTGCTCCGCCGTAGCAGGGCGGATGGAGACATGGCCGATGCTAAATTTACCAACTGCTGAGGGCCGAGGCGCGGAGCTAGACAAAGGAAGCAGAAACACGTGTTCTCACGGATGTGCGTAGACCGCAAGCAGCGAACGAAGAAAAATTTTTAACATTCAAAAATATGTATTTTCCTAGTAATGGAGTATACCGACTTATAATCACCAGTGCCTGCTGTACGAATCGTATTTCCATCGTATACGTTAAACGGTCGGCATGTATGAAAGATAAAGTACGAAATGTGACGGCTGACATGGTCATCACACTATTACCATCGTAAAAGGCGTACTGAGGTGTTTGCAACGCATACCACTGTTTTTTCTTAGAGTACCAGACACATATGCTGACAAAACGACATGAAGTGGTTACCTAGTTCTAACCGTATTATATATATATATATATATATATATATATATATATATAT